>CM046866.1:45417912-45509293 GCA_025617745.1 Heliocidaris erythrogramma
AGTATTCATTTCATTTCAAAGCTTCCAACACGCTCACCTATAGATAACATCAATCAATCATTTCATTTTCCTGTATTAAGTCAAAAAGTTGGAGGAGCATTCATTTTTTAGAAAGTTTTGAACAATGTCCTCAACCTGTAATGATGAGTATATCTTCAATTATATTCCACATACTAAGAATCTTGCTGTTAGATTGGTCAAAAGGTAATCACGTGATAAAACATAGTTTTCCCCATATCAATCGACCCGAGAAGAAAAGTTTGTGACCTTGACGGAATAGTACTTATGTGTTTCGCTGATCTCTTCAGTCCATTACAGAATCACTATGTCATTATCGTTATTTGGGTATTTGGGTAAATGAAAGTGCGTGACCTCTATGAATAGTCAATTGAAAAGTGTGTGACCTCTACGAATAGTCAAAATGAAAAGTGTGTGACCTTTATGAATAGCTCCATAGACGTACTGAAATAAGCGTGCATTGCCCAATCGCGCGCGTAAAACTGATAAAACAATTGTGCGCACCCAGCTAGGGGGTGAGGTTTGTGGGGGTCTATGGTGGTTTTAACATCTTTTGTGAATTTATTCGGGCCTAAATCCTAAATGTCTTTTTCGAGAAGTAGAGAATAATTGTCTTTCTCGTACCAGTTAAATGTTTCTGATGCGGAATATAAAACAAATAATCACCTTTTGATTTCAGGCGATGAGACGTACTATCACTTCCTCGGCGATCTGAATGTATACGCTATCTTTCCTCAGCTTCGCTTCGGAAAGATAGCTACATCCAAATCGCCTCGGAAGTGATAATTTGTCCCATCACCTTCACCAACGGTAATTATTTGCTTAATATGAACATTACACAATGCAACTAACATCATATAAGAAGAAGAACTAGTTTCTGATCACTCTCCCTTTCTAATAGTCAAATATAAACATTAAATCATGCAACTAACATCATAAAAAGTTACAAGAAGAACTAGTTTCTGATTACTCTCCTTTCTAACAGTCAAATAGTGAAATATAAAGCTTACCATAGAGACCCATGTTCTTGGCAAATGATTGTGAGAGGACAAGAGAATGTCCTTCATCCATGAAGTAACGTACTGGCCAAGCATCTGTGTCCAAACTACCTGATGCAAAACCTTGGTATGCCATGTCAAAGAAAGGAAAGAGCTTCCTATCCTGTGAGAGGAAATAGAAGAGACATCATTGTAATGAATGAAATTCATTATAATTCATACTCCCCATAAATCTCACCTGATGACTAGAAAAAGCAGACTTGATGTAAAAAAAAAAAAAAAAAATCAATTTTGGGTGTTTAAACAAGAAAAGAACTTTTGATTTTCACCCTTCTTCTGTTTTATCAACTTTTCATATGTGAGCTTTCCAAATTACTGACATGTACTGTAAAATACCAATGGAACACTCTATGATTGTTCTACTACTCATAGAACAAATGTGTATCAGGTTGTACATACCTTAACAATCTTTGACAGCTCCTTCCATTGTTCTTGCTGTAAAATGAAATAAAATGAAATGAAATATAGATCTCAAGACTATTTGACATTATGATAAATTGATACTCAGAAAAACATTTTCTATGTCATGTTTGTTATCGTGTATTTAGCAGAGAACGTATCCATAAACTGACTTTGTAGATGATCGAAAATATGATTTAACATTTCTCTTTGAATATATAGGGTGGCTCAAATACCCATCAGCATTTTTAATAATGGTACATTATGACTTTATACTTGAGTTACCAACTGGGCAAGCAGGATTCCCCCAGAAAACTTGTCCAATTGACTGTGCAAAATCCACAGAGACAGAAGTTCTAACTTGCCAGACAGGGTATTAGGTGGTCCACTGGACCTTGAGGAAATATCAGTTTTGAGCCCTGCATCAATCTTCATTTCATGTCCATCACGGAAAACAAAATATGCTTACTTACTAGTACTACACACCTACAATCATAGGTTCAAGATATGCCCTTTGCTTTTTTTTCTAATTCACAACCTTTTTAACCTATATAATCTGTATACAGTCTAAATCTTGTTAAAATGTATGAAAAAAAAATGAAGTCATTATTAACATGTAATTATCTCAATATTCACACATAATCAAGTGCAAAGACTGATATACAGCTGTGAATTTACCTTGGGATCTACGCCGGTAGGATTGTGTGCACACGCATGGAACAGGATAATGGAGTTCTCAGGAATATTCTGTTGAATATAAGATAACAACTCATTTACTGAACAAAATATTAGTAGATCTACAACATCATGATATAACAATTTATTCCTACTCTATTTAAATGCATAAGAGATATAGTCTAGAAACATATGATATGTTGTATTCATGGAAATAAGAGATTTGCTTTGTTCAATGGTACCTACATTATATTTCAGTAAAAGAATGGAATGACTCACAAACACAGGAGGAAAGTGAATTGAAGGCATCATGTAAAACATGTTTTAGAAGTAGTTTACATAACAATGAAAGTGGAGCAGGACATTAACTTCACTAAATATTGTTGTTATGAATGACTTTATAATAACCGACTCACTTTGTATTCATATTTAAAATCTCCATTTACAAATGTAGGTAGTAATGGTCAGTAACATGGTAAAGGTCACTGAACCAATTTTTGTTTTTCTCCGTTAACTGAAACTAATATATATAATATGGCACATATTCAACAAAGATTCACAAACAATGCACAATGTGGCACTTCACTTACAGATATATCTTCCATGGCACCAGCAGCGTCAAAGCCACAAGTATTTTTATCGTAATACCGGTAGCTTGACACATCCATACCAGCATGCCTATTCATTTTAAGATAAAAAAATATTGGCATTTACTGACATTTCCATCATATTAAATAATAATACCGATTTCAATTTCCTTTTCCCACATACAAATAAGTGAAGAACTGAATCAGTGTAGTAGTAAAGCAATGTATCCACATTTAAATTTAAGGCTAATATCAAGCCATATCTTTACTTTCTATTCCTATTCAGAGTGAAGGAGTAATACAGCATGCATAAAAGTTATATATTACTAGAAATCAAGGATGATGCACTAAACAGAATGATTAAATATGATCATCTTTACACAGCAAAAATATGCTTTGTGCACTCTGGGAAGAAAAAAAAAGGAAAAAAAGCACCTAGTGATATTCTGATAGGAAATGTATCATAAGTGTCAAGAGCAATTCAATCATATTATTCATTTTTGGAACACTAAGTGATGCTAAGTTTTACAATCAATGATATCACTGTAACTCACTTGAAGATAGGTGTGTGGTTACCCCAAGATGGAGACGGCAAGTAAACAACCTTGTTACCAGGGAAGAATTTCTGAAGGAAATTTGCTCCAACTCGAAGAGATCCTGTTCCAGAGATGGTCTGCACAGTTACATTCTGAAATCAATAAAACATTTATTGACTCAAATTATGATTTAATATCACTAGATAAAGATTCTTTAAATACACACACACACACAATACCTTGTAAAGTGCATCCCACAAAAAAGAGTTAACAGTTGGAAATAGTCTCTCTAATAAATATTTCAAATTATTTGTGGGAAATTTTCATACCTGTGAAAATTTTAGGGTCTCTTCTATCAGATGAAATTAAACAATTTGGTGAGTGAGCCAAAGCGATTTTTTCAAAATGGTGCAAAATCCAGACTTGACAAGAACTGGTATTTGTTCAATCTGGTATTAACAAATTTGACAACCGTTAAAAGTTGACAGTTAAAAAAAAAGTCTCCCTCAATGAACGTTACTAAATATTTCCACGAAAATATCATACCTATGGATAACTTAAGATCTCTCCCATCAATGACACCCAAACATCTAGAATGATATTTTATGCTTGAGTGAGCAAAAGCCATTGTTGTGAAATGGTGCAAAGTCCATGGTTGACAAAATTTGTGTTGGTTCTGGTTGGTCATATTCTGACCCCGTCTTATATAGAGTTGCGATTGATTTGAATCAATCGCAAGTCCTTTTATCAATCGCAAATTTCCGAAGTCCTATCTCTTAGAGCTGCAATTGATATCAATTGCAAATTATTTGCAATCTATCGCAACTCTTTAAAAGACAGGGCCTTGATCATTAAAAAGGAGTTTATGAAAGAACAGGCTTTGCTTTCTGTATGTCCTGACATATCCCATCAAAATTTTATGGTTGACTAAGAAAATTGGCATAATCAATATTTCCAAATACTCAATAAAGTAGTTCATTGTTCACTGAAGCATAATAATGATGGTGCCGGTGGGACATGGAAGGATAGACAGAAAACAAAGCTTGTCCTTTCATGAATGTCTTTTATTGATCAAAATAAGAAAATTTCTAAGCCTTTTAATGACTCTGAATTCGGCTGATACCAGCCAGATCAAATACCAATTCATGTCAAGTCTGGCTTTGTGCCTTTTCACCTAAGTGGCCTCAGCTCAGTGAGCATAAATATCGACAGGTCTTTAGGTATTATTTAATAGAAGAGACCCTAAGCTATTCAGGTCAAGACTACTCTCCCCTTTGGGGTCATAATTTCAAACTCATTAAAATATGGCAATATATACCTGATTTTAAAGCTAAAGCATTTACTATTATGATTCTCTTATAACTAATATCATTTGATGTAGAGGGTGCTAATATGATTTAAAAAATAATAATTGCCATACACTTTGCACAAAGTCTGCCCATGTACAAAGTCTATGGGAGTTTTCACTTTTCACACTTGTAAGCCCCCTCTCACAATATTTCAAATAAATTGTAACGTTTTGTGCTTACCAAATATTCGAACACTTATTTGTTTGTAAACGAGTCAAATTGTCCCTCACGTCACAGTAAAATGTGACATAATTTTTCCTTCATGGTTTCTAATGCCTGAATAGTTGTGGGATCGATGTAACAAGAAAAGAAATTCTTACTCTTAAAGATATTTTTAATAATGATCATTTTGGTTAAAAAATAAACTTTTCTTTGGTCCCGTATGTCACAATGCATACCAATCAGAATTAAACCTCATTAACGGGCATACATGAAATTTTTTGTTCATTTATTTTAATGGTGCAAGTAGATATTCAGTCATCAAAAAAGATTTAAATTTGTGTATTCCATTTCAAAATTAGAAAGGTATAAAGCCTCTGATTTGTCCCGCACGTCAAAGGTCAAATAGCTTGGACATGCCCTTCACAGGTATGAAAGTTTGTCTAAAATATTTTGAAATATTTATTTGGTGATATATTTCTGACTGTTAACTTTTTTTCTGGGATGCACTGTAGAATTCTGAAGTCCAGATATTGAAGTTTATAATCTAAAATCACTAGGGCTTATGTTTTCAAATCCAACAATCATGTACCAACTCCATTGTAAGCTTACAGAGTGGTCTTAGAAGGTGATCATGTACCAACTCCATTGTAAGCTTACAGAGTGGTCTTAGAAGGTGATCATGTACCAACTCCATTGTAAGCTTACAGAGTGGTCTTAGAAGGTGATCATGTACCAACTCCATTGTAAGCTTACAGAGTGGTCTTAGAAGGTGATCATGTACCAACTCCATTGTAAGCTTACAGAGTGGTCTTAGAAGGTGATCATGTACCAACTCCATTGTAAGCTTACAGAGTGGTCTTAGAAGGTGATCATGTACCAACTCCATTGTAAGCTTACAGAGTGGTCTTAGAAGGTGATCATTTACAAACTCCAATGTAAGCTTACAGAGTGGTCTTAGAAGATGGAGATTCATTTGCTTTCCCCATAAGTGAGGCAGTAATTTTTTATTATACTACAAATGCAGAAATATTCGCGGTACATTAACTTTCGTGGATTTCGCACTATTTTCGGCGGGCGCGAATTCTAGAACACACAAAATTATTAGCGTGCTTTCTTATGCTTGTTTTAAATGGACACTGCATTGCGTGCTTCATCTGATTAATACGTATTTGAATCCAATTCATTTTAGAGTGCGAGTGAGTAATTGTGCAGCACGAATTCAAGAACCTGCGAATATGTGTTTGGGTTGCTTAGCGTGAAAATTTAATCATGCGGAAACAACAGCGTTTACAGTATTTCATAAACAAAATTCAATTAGAGTATTATTTGCTTTTTGTTAATATCAAGTACTTTTGTTTTTACATCAAATATCAAAATAGGAGGAAAGATCATCCATCAATGAACTCCTACTGACAGCATAGAAGTGAACTACTATTGATACAATGACACAAATTAAACTTCATTTCAATATCTACCCTAGTGCAGGACAAAGATGAAAATCCACATTAACAATCGTTAATTTGGAAGCTCATCACAATACTCACTCTGCCTTCTGCTAAGAGTTTACTATCCTGCCCAAATGCTAGCTTGGCAGCTCCTTTGGCAAAGTCAGCTAAACCTGTGATTGGCAGATATTCCTTGTCTAGAATCATACTCCTCATCTTGTCCTCCGCCTGACATAAAAAACAATCATCTCACTGAACATTGTGTCTGACCACCAACACATATATGTAGAAAAAATACTGAATTCTACAAAATTTCAGAAGAAAACGAACCAGGTCATCAAGTTCATAAGACAACTATTAATGAGTATTGGAGTAAGACTTGAATTTTATTCCTGAAGTGCTTGCTAACAGTCAATGGTCTCCGTGATGTGTTGTTTTAAAACAAAGTTAATAATGCAATTGTTTTTGATTTATATGAATTTATTCAATACAGCTAATATACTTCAATGTGCTTCATGCATATTGGCATTGATGTGAGGAATTTGAGTCATTTTTTTGTATATATAAGGTTGATAACTGGACATTCATCCACAACATCTACTGGTATCCATATTGGATTACCAGTAAGCATCTTCTTTATTTCCTATTTGATTAAAGCAATTGTTCACATCTACAAAGAATCAACAAGAAAGTAAATATATTTACTTTCTTGTTGATTCTTTGTAGATGTGAACAATTGCTTTAATCAAATAGGAAATAAAGAGGATGCTTACTGGTAATCCAATATGGATACCAGTAGATGTATGAATGTATTTAATTCACTTTCATACATCTTAAAGTATTGATGTTCTTAATATTCCCTAAGGCTTGCTAACATCCTACATTCAGACCAATGACATACAATGACTGGTAGTGTAAGTGGTGAATGTAATCATGTAACACTGAATTACTCTCACAAATGCATTTTCTCAGAAAGCATCCATATGTTTAAATACCTCAGTAAAACCTTGTATACTGAAGAGTTACCTTCACGAAGGGCACTTTTTAGAACCCAGGACCTTGTGGTTTTAAGACCACCAGTTTATCCACTGAGCCATTGTGCCTTATGGAACAGAATTACCACCTTCCTCCTACAGAATTCATGATCTTGTTCTCACCTTTCTGACTGACTGCAGAATAAATGGCTTTCCTTCATCATCACGATATGCACCCACACCAAGGTTGATCTTGTTTGGATTGTTATCTCGTTTGAAGGCCTCTGTTACGCCAAGGATTGGATCTGGGGGTCCCATCTCAACTTCATCCCACCAGCTAGTCACAAATGAAGAGATAATCAAAAAAATGATATAGCATCAGAATTGGGTTCTCCTGCAATTACAGAATATAGTGTAGATATACATGTAGGATCCAAATCAAGTTGGACCATTACTTCTATTGGCTTTCTTTTAATTTTTGACAGAAACTGTACATTACATCACAAATATCACAACACACATGCAAAAGCACTTCATGCACACAGTCACTAGGTTGTAAACCTAGAAATTGGCAGTTTTATTACAGAATGTTTAAAAATCTGATACATGCCAGCGTGGTAATAGGAGGCAGTGCACAATAAAAATTACTGAGATGGATGGTACTACTTGCATCACCACCCATGAGATTGAAAAAAAGGGTTATTTCCTGATTTTCCACACGCAACTGTCTGCATCTGGCTACAGTAGCACATACACTCCAATTTTATTGGCTATATATTAACGTATTGACTTTTCACAGAAAGGCAAGACGCAACAGAGAAATATCTGTAATTATTTATTATCAGTTTTATGCATGACTTTGAGCTTGAAATCCGATGGTTACTACAGAACTGCTTTATTCCCCATTAAAGGTAGGATTATGATTTTTGATCTCTAATTTAAGATTTAGTATTTTAAAAATATTTTAGTCCCCATATATTTTATACATGTGTGTGAAAAATATCTCCTCTATATTAGTAAAGTCGCTATGTGTGGGTTATTTCTGTCTATCCTCCAGATAGATTCTAAGACATAAAAACAATGAAAAACATGAAAAATGGGCTCTATGAACTTTTGGATCATCACAAGTATTTAAATTATGGATTTAGGCGATGCCATTCTACCGAACTTGCACTGTTAAAATTTATGACCATGTATCAACTGCCCTAGCAGGTCGTGAGCATGTTGTTGGCATATTCACGGATCTCAGTAAAGCCTTTGATCACTCAGATCTTCTTTCTAAATTGGAGCACTATGGAATAAGAGGTGTTATACTACAATGGTTTTCCATTAATTTTTTTATGAGAAGGCAATATAGCCATTGCAATTGTACAAATTCATTTGTTACTTTTTTTAAATGTGGTGTCCCACAAGGATCTATTCTAGGCCTGCTATTATTTCTCATTTACATTAATGATGTTTGTGATGTTTCAGCAGATTTGTACTATACCTTATTAGCGGATGATACAAGTGTCTTCTTGTCACATTGTGACATCCAAACTCCTGAACACAAACTTGAACACAAAGTGGACATTATGGTTCAGGAGTAACCTGCTCTCTCTAAATAGATGGAGGGAAAACCAATTTTATTCATTTACAGGGGAGGAAATCTACTGGCAACAAACAATTAAATATTAAGGTGGATGGTACAAAGTTCCTTGATGTGTATATCAATCAGACGCTTGACTGGAGTAACCCTGTGGCTCACAATGTTACCCCAATTTCTTGATTTATAGGTGTACTGTGGGCTACATCCAAGGTCTCAACTAACAATATCCTTCTGCAAAAGAAAACCATTCGCATATGTACTGGGTCTTGTCCCCAAGACCATATAAATCCTTTATTTGTTAAATTAAAGTTTACATGTTTAATGTTTACATTGTAATCGATATTTTATGTATTGGTACTTTATTTACTATTCTTATCTAAGACTTGATATATCATTGTGTACATTTCCTGAGCGCCGACGTCCCTATTGCATACACGGAAAAGTCTTGATTTTCTTTGTGCGCGATCGTAGAGATCAATGTGCGAACACGATACCGAGTTTCTTTGTGGACAAAAGTTTATGGGCCGATTTTAGTCTAAGACATCGGCGGAATGAAAACAACACGCGATTGCGAAACAAATCGGTGGGGATTTCTTCGGTTTTGGACATGATTTCGACTTTGGATTTTGGTAGGAATATCAAAAGTTCTTCCTAATGGCCATTTGAAGTAGGAGTGAGATTTTTATGAGCTGAATTTGAAAGGAAGTATTTAAAATATTTATCTTATTTTCCCCCATACCTTTAGTACATGTGACAGAAAATACCTATTTTTACATTCATATCGCGTAGTGGTCAATATGACCACTATTCGTGGTGTGGTCCAGTGCACACCACGGATAGTGGTCATATTGACCACTACAATATATGCATGCAAAAATAGTTGGTATTTTCTGTTGCATGTAAAGGTAAATTGGGACTTTTCCGTGTACGCGATAGGGACCAAATTTTTAACGACAAAATTCTTTTGGGGAGATGTCAGCGCCCGCGGCGACCAGGAAACTTACACAATGACTCTGATAGCTCGTTTCGCGAGAATCAACAGTAAATTATGGATTTCATTTTTGGAATTATCTTTTCCAATTTCGGTGAGTTGAATTTATTGTATTTCTTGGATATATTGCCTTATTGGGGTCGGTTGTTGTAAATTAAATGCCGATTTTGAGTGAATGTTGGCGAGTTTTGTGCAGTGGTGTTTGAAAAAGTTGAGGTGTATGACTGCCTAGATTCTACACAAGAAGTATAGTCATGTAGCTTTATGCCTTTATGAATGGTCCAGTGGGGCAAAAATTAGGTCCAATCCCCCCCCCCCCCCCACGCCAAAGCAACGACATGAAGTATGAACGAAAAGTAAATAAATAAATGAAAATAAATATGGTGCGCGCCCCGGTATTCGGTCACTTAATCTACCATCAAAAGAACCGCAAAATTGTCCTTTAAATAATTATCAAAATAATTTAAAGAATGGAAACTTACCCCAAAAAATATCGCCGACAGAAGAAGGAGAAGTTTTCTGCCCAGTATTCGGTCGGCGCCGCCCACAATTCGGTCACGCGATAGTGCGCTGCATCTCGGGAGAGTTATATAACCATTTTTGTCACATTTCTGCGTTTTTAGGCATTTTCTGTGGCTTCTATATATTCATACTTAAATGTATGAGATTTTTTATCCATTAAAATCCACAAATCGAAGATCTAGGGTCAGAAATAATGAACAAAATGTATTTCTAAAAAGAGCAAAGCGCAAAGCGCGTCGGCGAAGCGCAAAGCGACAAGTTGCACACAAAGCACGTTGGCGCAAGGCACTCAATGTTGCCTGACCGAATACTGGAAGAGCGCCATCTCACTGGCAGGGGTGAGGTATATATTCTCTTGCTCATCGCTGAGATCGCCATTTGCAAATTCGCTGCGATAGAGGGAAGACCCGGAAGCTCCTCTTCACACACATACTAAATTCATTGCACCTGCACACATAGTTATTTCACCATAGGCGTCTACATATGGCTATGCGTGTTAACTCACGCGCTAACGGAACCCGGAAGTGCGGAAACTTGGGTAACACTGACCAGTTTCGAGGGTATTTGGAGATCTTTTCCAGGGCGTCCGACCTGAATTGCTTTCAACATTAGAGGTACCTTGTTCATGTGTCTGTTATGTACAGGTGTCGAGCCTCAAAAATTATTCATGAGTTCTTCACAGCTGTTCAAAGAGCTGCGTGACCGAATTCTGGAATATGACCGAATACCGGCGCGCGCATCCTAAGGCAGTGGCTATTCTTACGACGAGTTCCTTTTGCGACAGCCACCTACAATTTTTGATGGGGGTTGAGTAAAAATCTGTCTCTGTTTTCTCTGTCTCCTCAGCCTTTTCCATATTATATCTGTAATTCTGTAGAGAGAAAACATTGGTTAGTAACAAATGAAAAAAACGACAAATGACAAAGCTGGGAATCGAACCTGGGTCCTCGATATTGCCAGTCCTCTGGCTCTGACTTAACGATGTACCTGTGACTGTGAGAACGAGTTGACATCGAAGGTGTTCAAAACATATAAATACCCCACTCATAGCTACATTCCTATACTTCGTGTGTATAATTTAGGCAGTCATACACCTCAACTTTTTAAAACACCACTGCACAAAAGTCACAAACATTCACTCAAAATCGGCATTTAATTTACAAAAACCGACCACTAAATATCCAAGAAATACAATAAATTCAACTCACCGATGTTGGAAAAGATATTTCCAAAAATCAAATCCGTAATTTACTGTTGATTCTCGCGAAACGAGCTATCGGAGTCATTGTGTACATTTCCTGGTCGCCGCGGGCGCTGACATCTCCCCAAAAGAGTTTTGTCCTTAAAAATTCGGTCCCTATGTGGCATACACGGATAGTCCCGATTTTCTGTGTGCGCGATCGTAAAGATCGATGTGCGCTTGCGATCCCGAGTTTCTTCGTGGACAAAAATTTTATTGGCCGATTTTAGTCTAAGACATCGGCAGTATGTAAACAACACGCGATCGCGAAACAAATCGGCGGGGATTTCTCCGGTTTTGGACAAGATTTTGACTTTGGATTTTGCTGAAAATATCAAAAGTTCTTCCTAACGGCCATTTGAGGCACTCATAGCTACATTCCTATACTTCGTGTGTATAATGTAGGCAGTCACACACCTCATCTTTTTAAAACACCACTGCACAAAAGTCACCAATATTCACTCAAAATCGGCATTTAATTTTCAAAAACCGACCCCAAAATATCCAAGAAATACAATAAATTCAACTCACCAATGTTGGAAAAGATATTTACAAAAATGAAATCCGTAATTTACTGTTGATTCTCGCGAAACGAGCTATCGGAGTCATTGTGTACATTTCCTGGTCGCCGCGGGCGCTGACATCTCCCCAAAAGAGTTTTGTCCTCAAAAATTCGGTCCCTATGGCGTACACGGAAAAGTTCCGATTTTCTGTGTGCGCGATCGTAAAGATCGATGTGCCCTTGCGATCCCGAGTTTCTTCGTGGACAAAAATTATATTGGCTGATTTTAGTCTAAGACATCGGCAGTTTGTAAACAACACGCGATCGCGAAACAAATCGGCGGGGATTTCTCCGGTTTTGGACAAGATTTTGACTTTGGATTTTGCTGTAAATATCAAAAAGTTCTTCCTAACGGCCATTTGAGGTAGGAGTGAGATTTTTAAGGGCTGAATTTGAAACTAAAAGCAAGTATTTAAAATATTTATCTTATTTCCCCCCCCATACCTTTAGTACATGCGACAGAAAATACCAACTATTTTACAGTAATGTACCCGTGAGTGATTTGAGGTAGGAGTGAGATTTTTAAGGGCGGAGTGAGATTTTTAAGGGCGGAATTTGAAAGTAAGGTATTTAAAATATTTATCTTATTTTCCCCCCATACCTTTACTACACGCGACAGAAAATACGAACTATTTTTGCATTTTGTATTCGTAGTGGTCAATATGACCACTATTCGTGGTGTGAAATACCCTAACCCTAACCCTAACCCTAAACCTAACCCTAACCCTATTCTTACGACGGCGCAGCGTACGAAAATGGAGCGTGTGCGCGTGTCGTAAGACTAAGAATAGCCGGAAAATTATTCTTACGTGGACTCGTCGTAAGAATAGCCACTGCCAATAAATAAATAGGTGGGGAAAAGGGAAGGAGTCCAACTTGACCCCGATCCCATCATCACAAAAAAGTGGAGGAACTGATCTATTTTCAAAATTCACGCATGCATTCCCCAAAGCCCATTTTGAAGCCAGGCCCCAGACGCAGATGTAGCTAGCGGGCCAGGCCGCCCGGCTGGGGCCCGTATCACATATGTCAGCAGCGATCATGGCGATGCGTCGGGCCGGCGGACCGGCGGGCCGGGCGGCTCCGCACCAACCATCCCAGCCGTGGAGCTCTACATGTACCGTACACTACAGTAGTCCGAGTCGCCGCTACTAAATTAATGAGGCGTCAAGACTTTTAATATCAGTAACATAGATATATTTCACACGTGACAATACCTTGACTGTGCAGATGCTGTTGATCCGAAAAATCTGATGTTTTTGGAAACCCATGACTGCAAAAAAGAGGATTTTACAGCTACCTTAAAGGCCATTTTTGACGTCTGCATTTACAATCGTGCACGCCTGATATCGAGTCACGTAGCTTGATAGTCTTTTTATTAGACTTCCGTATTGCAATTAATGCCACAATCTTCATCACTAGCAATGATTGATCTCCATCTAACAATATTTTTTATTTATTTAATAATTAGAGTATATCATGAGATTGAATGATATTTCTAATCAATACTTTGTATGGTTTTGTAATTCGAAATATATCATCTACCAGTTAAAAAAACCACAGTCTTGATATAAACTGTGAGAAATGTTCACGTTCGTCACGCGTGCCAGCTGACCTGGGATATAGGTCATCAAACTATCCCTATCGGAGGCCGAGGATGAGGAGCATGCATGATGAAAATAAATGAAAGGGTGTATAGTAGACCTATATGGCTATGGTCTAGACCTGGGCGTAGGTGGCGGAGGGGGGGGGGGGGGGGGGGGGGGGGGGATATGCAACCCCAACTTATTAGGTGTGGTGGTGTGTACAAACATCCCCCCAGAATTCACCCCCCCCCAAAAAAAAAAAATAAAAAAAAAATAAAAAAATAAAAATAAAAAATGTTGGAAAATATACATTTCTATTATAATTTTGTAAATAAATATAATTTGATATATTATATTCACTTTCCGCACTGTACTTCTTCATGCCCCTTCAAGCATTACACGGTGTGGCAGACACTTTTTTGTTTGTTTGTTTTGGCATTTCTTTTCTAGTCGATTCCTTTAATGTGTCCCCTCCAAGTATCTAAGACTCGATATTTTTCAAGGAACCTGCAGACTCAACAAGCTTTGCTTTTTATGCAGGTTCCTTCATATTTCACCTACATTATTTTAATGTCTTGCTTAATTTCAACTAGCACATTGATGTATCATTTATACGAATGTTCATGCCATATGACTCACTTATTTACCGTTAAATTGTTTATATATGTATTTTTATGTTATGTGAATTGTGAAATATGAAAATAAATTCAAATTCAAAAATATTGTAGATTTATATGAATTCATTGATGATTTATCAACAATTCTGTCGTTGCTTCTGATTTTTTTACAAAACCACCTACTTCAAATTATATAACATGGTTGGATGTTGATCTGGGAGGGATATGGAGGTATAACTAAAAAAATTGAAGTGGGGGGGGGGGGGGGGTGACCTGTGTTACCATCACCCAATATATTTTGAAGTGATGTTTTACAGAGCCATAATGCAGAGAAATTATTTAGCCAAAGTACATGTAATCATTCTCGATTTAGAGGGTTCAGTCGGTATAACTTCCCATTATAATGCAATTTTGCCACACTCATTGTTATTAGTATAACAATTTTCAAAATTGAAATGAAAATATAGTCACAGGAATCAAACGTCGAGTGGTGGGGAAAGAGGGAATACATCACCCCCAGTTTATCGAGGATGATGACCTGTATTTCATCATCACCCAACTATGAAATGTGTAGACCCGGTCAGAAGCATGCACCGCTCCGGGGTTGCACGTGGGCACATGCACCTAATTTTCCCTTTAACTTCAGATAAGTATACCCCCATTTTTCTTTCGAATAAGTTCCCGTTCCATATTCTTATAAGTGCCCATTTTTATAATTACACCTTATCCCTCACCTTATCTTTGATAAATGCTTCTCTTTCAACAAAAGCATTTATCCCTTTTTGTGACCTTTTAATGTATAACATGTCGTTCTTTTTTCTTTGTAATATATAGACACTGACTTAATATTTCTACTTATAAGAACATTTTCCCGTTCTGGTGCCCCTTTTCACCTCAATAATACTTAGTAACAGGCTTTTCTACCTTTTCTCCAAATTCATTTATTTTTCTAATACTGAGTGTCCTTTTCCCCGTGATAAGTACGTTTCCCTTTTCCATAACATGTGCCCCTAATCCAAAGTGACTTAAAGCCAATATTCCCAAATGCTCACTCACCACGCTCGCTAAAAGTATAAAGTATATAGCTTATTAAATAAATTGTCATTGTGAAATTTTGCAATGAAACCATCAAAATTGTTTCCCCGTTTTTATATCACGATGTAATTGCGACCTAACAAATTTTGAATATTTTTTGTTCGCTCGCTTCGCTTGCTCACTTAGTATTCAAATCATACTACAAAACTGCAAAGCATGATGCTAAAGTTGTATCTTGGACATTTAAAAGAGAAAAACCCATGGCATATCCATGTTTAACTTTGATTTAAGTTACGCAACCATTATTCTCTCATTTCCTTTCACATTGTATTTATTTCCACGAGTTGCCAATAGACCTGTTTACTATAAGTGATTCAAATTTTATGCATACTTTTGAAACAAAGGTTGTTCTTGACAACCTGAAAGCTTGCCAGAGGCTTGTCAGACATAGCAACAAGTAATGTATGCAAACTGGATTCCAAGTATTGTAGTTCATTCATTAATAACAGGTTAATGGAATACCTCGTTACTAGGTCCCCAGGAAAGAAACATCCATAAATTTGAATCACTTAGTAAACAGGTCTATTAAGCTATATGTTATTTCCTTAAGGCGCTGTTTATAATTATCCTACTGTATACATATTATCTCAAAGCATTCGCTTGGATTCAGCTGAGGCATGCGGCTTGTCTTTGTTCAAAACTCCCGACAAAAGAATTAATTAAGGTTGAAGAAGGGTGTCGGTCAATAGACCGCTTCTGTAATGTATACAAATTTTGCACATATATTCTCGGAGTGTATCGAATGGGTGGGGTGCGGGAGCGGGATGGGAGCGGGAACGGGCACACCCTTTCGAGACAAGCCCCCCCCGGTTATCTCGAATGGACGCGTTCCCAGCGAGAAGTTCAATGAACGCGCCACTTCGAGACAACCGGGGGGGGGGGGGGGGGGGGGGGCTTTCCTCGAATGAGTGTGTTGAGTAGACTTTTGTAACAGACGTTTTAGAATTTTTTTTGAAAAATGTACTCTTGCTGGTTTTTTCGTTTTTCTTTTGTCTAAGATGTAGAAAATATAAAAAAACGGTATCTAAAAATGCTTTAGACAAGGAAATCATTATTTGTGCAAAATAAATAGGAGAATTGAATAATTATGCATTAAAACACACGGGGAAGAAAGGGCAAGTGGCGTAGCTAGGATTGTTAATTTATTTTTATTTTTTTGGCGTGACCTGTTAAATATTGTGAAATTGTGTTACAGACATGTGCTGACATAAGCCAAGGTGTGTTTATCATCTTTCCAAAGTTAGAAACACCTTTTAATGCCACTATCATTCTATCGATACCCACTATCAAAAGTCAAAACTCATATCAAAAGGTCGTTTGTACCCGGCCCCCAACTCCCCATACCAGGGGTAGGCCTATGCTCGTAACTCCTTTTCAAAAGTGACCCCCTATTCCGGAGAAGTTGGAATTTGTTTTACCCCCTATCCCGGGGAATTTTCTGAGATATTGGACCCCCTATCCAGGCAATTTAGGAAATTAACCCCCCCCCCACCTATCCCCGGGGAGGAAACCACCAGAGTCTGCGAAAATTGACCCCTATTTACATTTTCCCGGGAATATTTTTTCCTCTTCCTCATTCATCTTCCTATTTTCTTACTCACCCACCAATAAGGGGTGGGGCATGGCCATCTTGTTTCTCCCCCCCCCCGTAAGAAAATACGCCGCAGTGAATTAACATTCTATTCTGGACTGTCTGCCCGACCAGACCTTTGAATTTTAAATGAACATTCCATTATGAATTCATGCAACCTCATACATTCATTTGACAACCCCCGGTTATCAGTGACGGCACCGGGGGGCATGGGGGGGGGGGCATTTGCCCCCAGTCAGAAGCTTTGCCCCCCAGTTGCCCCCAATAATTTTCGGAGTGAAAAAAATAAAAGGGTGGAAAATTTTGTTTGTCCGCCCTTGCCCCCAACAATTTCTTTTGCCCCCCATTTGCCCCCCCCCCCACCCCACTTTAAAAATCCTGGTGCCGCCACTGCCGGTTATATTTTCTACATCTTAGACAAAAGAAAAACGAAAAAACCAGCAAGAGTACATTTTTAAAAAAAAATTATAAAACGTCTATTACAAAAGTCTACTCAACACACTCATTCGAGGAAAGCCCCCCCGGTTGTCTCGAAGTGGCGCGTTCATTGAACTTCTCGCTGGGAACGCGTCCATTCGAGATAACCGGGGGGGCTTGTCTCGAAAGGGTGTGCCCGTTCCCGCTCCCATCCCGCTCCCGCACCCCACCCATTCGAGACAAGCCTATATTCTCTGAGTGTATAGTGACGAGCTATTGTTGTTGTTGTTGTTGTAGTAAAAGGAATGGCACTTTTGACCACTAGAGTCCTGTGTGCCAGTAGCTATACATGTATATATAAATAGTCAGTCGGTAGGTCAGTCATAGAATAAATCATTAGCATAAAATTTTATCAATCATTTCTACTAGTACATTTTTCATAAAATATCTTCCAAAACATGCCTTTAAGAATCAATCGTACAATTCAAATATGTTTATAGAATATTTTCCACATGAGCATATAATGTTGAAAAGGAATATACATTGTAAAACTTCTGCAACATCTGTTTGGTGTTCTATTTTAACAAACGAAGTAGAGAATATTTAAAGCCCAACATCATTTCATTATCTTATTCAATGGATAACAAAGCTTTTAGTATGTAAAGCTATTGATGCAGCTAAATGCCTGCTCTCTATATACCATCAGCCAAACCGAGCCTAGTACATCAGGCAGTTTTCTCAGCCAAACCTGACGAGCTATTCCATTAACCTGCTGTTTATAAATGAGCCTCAGTGCTTGGAATCCAGTTTGCATACATTAATTGTTGCTATGTCCGGCAAGCTTTCAGGTTGTCAAGAACAACCTTTGTTTGAAAGGTAGGCCTATATGTATAAAATTTGCATACAATTATCGAAGCGGTCTATATTGAATCTGGTGTCGCCGAAACCACTGGTCCGTAGTGGTTAAGGAATTGGCGTTGTAAGCCAACTACCCGGGTTCGATTCCCGGCGGAGACATTTTCTCAACCTTTGCAAAATTTCATAAAGGGAGGACAGCTCTGGGGAACTTTGATTTAAGTTAGGGCCTACGCAACCATTATTCTCTCATTTCCTTTCACATTGTAATTATTTCCACGAGAGTTGCCAAAAGCCCTTACAAAAAAAACTGTATGGTAGATGTATGGTATGGCTCTATGGTATATGGTATTTCTATGGTACAGCTCTATGGTAGAAGCATTTTCTGTATGGTATACCATACGGTGTAGATATGTGGCAAGTGGTAGATCTCTATGGTAAATGCTTGTTCTATGGTATACCATATCATTAGATATATGGCGTGTGGTATTTATATGGTACATCTATATGGTAGATGCCTTTTCTATGGTATACCATACGGTGTAGATATGTGGCAAGTGGTATGTATATGGTAGATCTCTATGGTAAATGCTTGTTCTATGGTATACCATATCATTAGATATATGGCGTGTGCATGGTATTTATATGGTACATCTATATGGTAGATACCTTTTCTATATGGTATACCATACGGTGTAGATATGTGGCAAGTGGTATGTATATGGTAGATCTCTATGGTAAATGCTTGTTCTATGGTATCATTATATATGGTGTGTGGTATTTATATGGTACATCTATCATGGTAGATGCCTGTTCTATGGTAAATTATAATGATGTAGATTTATGGTGAATGTATATGGTACATGGGCAATTCCATGAAAAATGTTCACTTTAGTAAAAAAATGAAGTTTGCAATTGCACTTAAACTCTCAAATATTCTTGAAAAGTAATGTATAAATGTTCATTTTACAATAGACAAATCATTAAACTGACAAATTTTCGTATTTTTTTCCACCAGTGAAAATCTAATATGATGTATCGCAATAACACAAAAATGTGGCTATTTTTGAAGAGTTTATTCTTCCTGTCTCTAATGAAGGCCTAAAATCTACTGGAGGTCTCCTTCAACTTTTAAACAGTAGTTCAGTGTACATATCAACAGAAAATCACAATGAATTTTTATATCATTCATCAATTTTCGAGGCATTGATCCTCAAAATTGTGTGATTTCTTTATCATTAGAAGTGTCATGTCCGTTACGTTTTTCACTTAAAGTTTTCATAGCCAACAGGAAATTTGTATTTGGTTACTGTAAATTCAGTTTCTATGTTAGAACTAAATCCCCTTACATGTGTAGCAACCATTTTTCCTTACCACTGTCAGTTTTCAAGCAAATGGCGTAACGGACATGACACTTTGCGTAACGGACATGACACTTTATATACGACAAGTGGCAGAAACCACATTGTGGGCTCCATTTAATAGATTGATTATTATTTTCAATTGCTTGAAGATAGTGGGATGTTTCTAGATACTAGTGACTCATAAATATAAATCTGCTTGTTATATTTAAGACACAACAACAAGCAGATTTTCCAGTTTACCCATGGAAGTCTGTAGATTTCAGATGATCTTGCTAGCCCTGTTATGTAATCCCATTCCAACATCTTGATCATGATTGATGACCAACATGCAGCAGCAGGTATGTCCCTGTTTATTTACATAGTGGATTACTGAAGCCAAGACAATGCAGTTCCACTATTGGCCATCTCCCTAGCACTTTTCCATGATAACTTAGACCTCATTTCATAATGACACTGGTTTTGTGGAACTGCTTTAGTGCATGTTGCAGATACATGTACATGTAGTTAACTTTCTTTCTTTAAAACTGATGTGAATCATTCAGGACATTTTCATGATATGTTGAAACTTTTGATCAGGTCTGGTTCATTAAGTTTTCTTTGCCTCAAAGCTTGAGACGTGCTCTACTTTGTTGTATGTTGTTGTGGTACTCTAAGCATTATATTCCATGCATTGTTGTATAGTTGTTAGATCACTAAAACCTGCAAAAAAGAACTTAGATGTGTTACTATTTAACATTTGGTAGTAGTACTGAGCTGTTAGTTTTGTCTTTTTTATGCCAAATGTTTTTTTGAAAGAAAGAAGTGAAGATATGGTTCACTTCACAAGGGTGTCATGTCCGTTACGCTAGCATATTAATACTATCTGAGAAATATTAGCCTATTAAGGAGAAAACACCATAGCATCAACTAATAATTTGTTCTGTTTTGGTATGGAGGGTAGTATTTACTAAAATGTATCATAAATTGTAGCTAGCTGGTGCAGAAGCAAGTTTGCTTTATTTTTTATATCTTGTATAAACATTAAAAAACCAACCCTTCTAAAATTACAGAAATATATGAGATAGTACAGAATACCAGTTATGATGTGTGTCCCTATCTTTCAGCCTTACTATATGAACAATAAAATATCTGCCATATCTCGTAATAAAACAAATATGTCCGCTCACAAAAAGTGGACAAAACTGTCATGTCCGTTACGCTACATTCTGAGCTATAAAAAAAAAATGCAATGTAAAACTAATCTCAAACATGAATTTATGATTACAGCATGACTTTAAGTTTTAATTAATACCCAAACCAGGTTCATTCTATCCCAAAACTCACAGGAATTTTCATAATAAAAAGTAGGTTAAAAAGCCTTGTCCATTTTGTGTCATGTCCGTTACGCTCACAACGAGTGCATTTTCTCCACAACCGTTCAATAAAATGATGTGAAATTTCATGAGTATATCCCTGATAGTCAAATGTGTCTGATAAACTCAATAAAAATTGTTTGGAGACTGCCAATTCTATTGTGTGATGTTTTGAATTACGAAAAATTGTCTGAATGTCATGTCCGTTACGCTGGAATTGACCACATGTATCTCTATTGTACATGAATGTTCTATGCTATACCATATAATTAGATATACATGCGGTATTTATATGGTATATCTATATGATAGATGCCTGTCCTACAGTGTATGGTAAATCATATGATGATGTAGATATATGGTGAATGGTATGTATATGGTATATATCTATGGTAAATTATTTTTCTATGGTATACCATATCATTAGATATATGGTGTGTGGTATTTATATGGTACATCTGTATGGTAGATGCCTATTCTATGGTATAGATGCCTATTGTATGGTAAACCACATGATGTTGATATAAAGTGAAAGGTGTGTATGGTACATCTCTAAGTTAACCCTAACTTACCTGGGGGGGGGGGGGCATTATGGCCCCCCTGTAGTTTTTGTATGGTATTATCTATGATAGATGTATGGTAGTTATATGGTTTGATTATGGTAAATGAGTGGTAATTGTATGGTATTTCCTATGGTAGATGTATGGCATTTTCTATATAGATATATACCTAATTAGCATAAATTTGTCCCAGATATGCTAATTAGCCCTATGGTATTTCTATGGTATTTTTTCCTATGGTATTTGTATGGTATGAGGTATATTCGTGTATGGTATATTTATGGTATACAATAGCATTTTTTTTTGTAAGGGCTAGCTGTTGTTATTTCCTTACAATTATAGATATATATATATATATGGTCCTTGAGGGAAATCATACCCCCCGGCCCCCTTATGATGGGACCTGTCTACGCCAATGGGCTATAGACAATTAACGTAGTATGCTATCCCTTTTGAGAGAAATCGAATTCGAAGCAAGTGAGCAAAAATTGTTGGCCACAATTCATTCACAATATGAAAAATATTAGACCTAGGAGTAGGACTAATAAGAAAAAAATAAATCACATTTTCTATTCTCCCGAGCCGCCCCCCTTCCCCCACCTCTTGCTTGTGACTACACTGTACTTTTCTTCTTCTCATTTTTGTATGCGGGCCAGGCATTTATATACGGTATGCGCACCAAGGTTGCGACATCTAGCATAATTATGCTTTTTAGCATAATTTTGGAATCTAGCATTATTCCTGGCATAATTTGGCCAAATCTAGCACATTTTCATTAGGATCTAGCATATTTCTGAATTTCGGACTTTAAATAGAGAATTTGCTTTTAAGAACAGATATCTAATGCTGATCTAAGAAACTAGGGCTTTTCAGAGAATTTGTACTGAAAAGGAGACACTAAAATGCTGAGGACCTTTTTTTTTTTTTTTTGCTTGTCAGAGAATTTTGGACTGAAAAGGGGACACTAAAATGCTGACGACCTTTTTTTTGCTTGTCAGAGAATTTTGGACTGAAAATCGTTCCCAGGCGCCTGAGTTACGCTTCAAATGGATCTAGCATAATTTTTCTCAATTTAACATAATTTGGAACGAGACTTGGCATAATTCGATTTTTAGCTGTGGCAACACTGACGCTGTACTGATGCGCACACCACCATACAAGATGGCAGCCTCCATGAACTGGAAGATTTTCTCCTCACATCTTTCTTCGAATAATTATTCACGAATGTTACGCTGCCCCTGGCGTTATTGGAAGCAGATCAGCTCATCTCGTCGATATTGTTCAAGGAATGTTAGAGATGGTCAATATTGCCTGGACCTCGTAAGGTAAAACAAAATTTCGTTTTATGCTACTTTCACCTTTGGTCCCATCCCTACAAATCTGTGTAATCTGTTAGAGTATGTTGAGTAGATATCAATCAATGAATCATCGCGATCGGCAAGATTATTAATTATTATTTTGTTAAATGCTACTTTCCACTATCGTTCTTCTTTTTCTTCTTCTTCCTCCTCCTCCTGGTGATTCTCGTTCTTTTCCCTCTTTTTCTTCTTGTTCTTCTTAATTCCTTTTTGTTTCCGGCCTTCTCCTTTAATTTAAATTAATATATAATTCTTCTAAATAAGTTCTTCTGTTTAATGCTAGTATTATAATAAGGTTTAATAATTCTTCTTCTTCTCAGCTCTTCTTTTTTCTTGTTCTTGTTCTTGTTGTTCTTGTTCTTGTTCTTCTTCTTGTTTTTGTTCTTCTTCATCTTGTTCTTCTTCTTCATCTTCTTTCTTTCTTTCTCCTCCTTCATTGAGTTCTTTCTCTGGTCAT
This sequence comes from Heliocidaris erythrogramma, assembly GCA_025617745.1. Taxonomy (NCBI): domain Eukaryota; kingdom Metazoa; phylum Echinodermata; class Echinoidea; order Camarodonta; family Echinometridae; genus Heliocidaris; species Heliocidaris erythrogramma. The sequence continues at coordinate 45,441,271 of CM046866.1, forward strand.
GCTAGTTATCTGCAATAATCTCGCATATGTATAATGTGTGAGTGTTCTCTGGCTATTTTTTTAAATATTCCTTTTTCTGTTTTCTTTTCCTTATTTTCACCAACTTCTTCCTTTTCTCCTCCTTTCTTTTCATTCTTCAGGATTTGGAGGTCACAACACATTTTTTGTTTTTTCTTTTAGTGAGTGTCCTTGAAAATGCATTCTGAGGTCACTCACAGGGATGTGATGTTATTGGAGATAACCTCACAATCTGTACCTTTGTACCACGAGGAATATCCTCCAATGGCATAGCAAGTTTGTGATCTCTAGCACATATGTGTGCTGGAAAGGAGCAAGATTGCCGGCCAAAAGCAGCCTAAAAATTTCACTTTATCAAGATGATAAAGATTCTGTTGAAGAATCTGGCATGAAATAAGATATTCTATTATCGTAAAATGTAGAAGGAAGTACTTTCTCAAAATTTTGCTGATTATATTGGTGTTTTTACATCTTCAACGTAGAGGTCGTGGCTGTTGAAATTGACACAGCCCCCACATAGTGATGGTTCTGTGAGAGTTCTGAGGTACCTATGCCTATTTGATTTCATGCTTCGCGACACATTGTGGTCAAATTTTGTTTTTGAAATGGAAAAAACAGAAATGGTGAATAGAGATAATATGTCTTGAAATATTGTCATAGTTTAATTTCAGGATTTTCATGAGTATCCTTCCAGATAAGTGATATTTCTTATGATATAAATCCTTGGTCGTGGACTTTGTATAGCTTGTTTGTATTTTTATGCCTCCGCCCACCAAAGGTGATGCTGGCGGCATTATGTTTTCGGGTTGTCCGTCCTTCCATCTGTCCCACTTTCTCGTTCTTGCGATAACTCAAGAACCACAGGAGGTATGAACTTCAAACTGGGTGCTAGTATGTATCACCATAGGAATACGATCTCATTAGATTTTGGGGTATGTTGGTCAAAGGTCACAGAGGTCAGCTTCTGAAATTTCAGGTGTTAGCTTCATTCTCGTGATAACTCAAGAACCATTTGAGTTATGAACTTCAAACTTGGTGCTAGTATGTATCACCATAGGAAGATGATCTGATTAGATTTTGGGGTGCGTAGGTCAAAGGTGACAGCTCGTAGAGGTAAATGATGAAATTGCAGGTGTCAGCTTTGTTCTCACAATAACTCAAGAACCATTTGAAGTATGATCTTCAAACTTGTTCCTAGTATGTATCACCGTAGGAAGACAATCTTATTAGATTTTAGCAAACGAAGGTCAAAGGCCAAAGGTCATGGAGGTCATTTAGCATGAAATGTCAGGTTTTTGCTTTGCCAGCACTCTCTTGAACAATTTGAGCTACTAACTTCAAACTTTGAACTATCATCATAGTGAGACAAACTTATTAGATTTTTGTTCACGTCTGGGTCAAAGTTGACAGGTCATAGATGTCATTATATGGTCAATTCCAGCGTAACGGACATGACATTCAGACAGTTTTTTGTAATTCAAAACATTACACAATAGAATTGGCAGTCTCCAAACAATTTTTATTGAGTTTATCAGACACATTTGACTATCAGGGATATACTCATGAAATTTCACATCATTTTATTGAACGGTTGTGGAGAAAATGCACTCGTTGTGAGCGTAACGGACATGACACAAAATGGACAAGGCTTTTTAACCTACTTTTTATTATGAAAATTCCTGTGAGTTTTGGGATAGAATGAACCTGGTTTGGGTATTAATTAAAACTTAAAGTCATGCTGTAATCATAAATTCATGTTTGAGATTAGTTTTACATTGCATTCTTTTTTTATAGCTCAGAATGTAGCGTAACGGACATGACGCATTGAGCGTAACGGACATGACAGTTTTGTCCACTTTTTGTGAGCGGACATATTTGTTTTATTACGAGATATGGCAGATATTTTATTGTTCATATAGTAAGGTTGAAAGATAGGGACACACATCATAACTGGTATTCTGTACTATCTCATATATTTCTGTAATTTTAAAAGGGTTGGTTTTTCAATGTTTACACAAGATATAAAAAATAAAGCAAACTTGCTTCTGCACCAGCTAGCTACAATTTATGATACATTTTAGTTAATACTACCCTCCATACCAAAACAGAACAAATTATTAGTTGATGCTATGGTGTTTTCTCCTTTATAGGCTAATATTTCTCAGATAGTATTAATATGCTAGCGTAACGGACATGACACCCTTGTGAAGTGAACCATATCTTCACTTCTTTCTTTCAAAAAAACACTTGGCATAAAAAAGACAAAACTAACAGCTCAGTACTACTACCAAATGTTAAATAGTAACACATCTAAGTTCTTTTTTGCAGGTTTTAGTGATCTAACAACTATACTACAATGCATGGAATATAATGCTTAGAGTACCACAACAACATACAACAAAGTAGAGCACGTCTCAAGCTTTGAGGCAAAGAAAACTTAATGAACCAGACCTGATCAAAAGTTTGAACATATGAAAATGTCCTGAATGATTCACATCAGTTTTAAAGAAAGAAAGTTAACTACATGTATCTGCAACATGCACTAAAGCAGTTCCACAAAACCAGTGTCATTATGAAATGAGGTCTAAGTTATCATGGAAAAGTGCTAGGGAGATGGCCAATAGTGGAACTGCATTGTCTTGGCTTCAGTAATCCACTATGTAAATAAACAGGGACATACCTGCTGTTGCATGTTGGTCATCAATCATGATCAAGATGTTGGAATGGGATTACATAACAGGGCTAGCAAGATCATCTGAAATCTACAGACTTCCATGGGTAAACTGGAAAATCTGCTTGTTGTTGTGTCTTAAATATAACAAGCAGATTTATATTTATGAGTCACTAGTATCTAGAAACATCCCACTATCCTCAAGCAATTGAAAATAATAATCAATCTATTAAATGGAGCCCACAATGTGGTTTCTGCCACTTGTCGTATATAAAGTGTCATGTCCGTTACGCAAAGTGTCATGTCCGTTACGCCATTTGCTTGAAAACTGACAGTGGTAAGGAAAAATGGTTGCTACACATGTAAGGGGATTTAGTTCTAACATAGAAACTGAATTTACAGTAACCAAATACAAATTTCCTGTTGGCTATGAAAACTTTAAGTGAAAAACGTAACGGACATGACACTTCTAATGATAAAGGAATCACACAATTTTGAGGATCAATGCCTCGAAAATTGATGAATGATATAAACATTCATTGTGATTTTCTGTTGATATGTACACTGAACTACTGTTTAAAAGTTGAAGGAGACCTCCAGTAGATTTTAGGCCTTCATTAGAGACAGGAAGAATAAACTCTTCAAAAATAGCCACATTTTTGTGTTATTGCGATACATCATATTAGATTTTCACTGGTGGAAAAAATTACGAAAATTTGTCAGTTTAATGATTGGTCTATTGGAAAATGAACATTTATACATTACTTTTCAAGAATATTTGAGAGTTTAAGTGCAATTGCAAACTTTTTTACTAAAGTGAACATTTTTCATGGAATTGCCCATATATGAAATTAATGTTATCACCATATCTCAATTATTTTGTATTCATGACTAGGAGGAGATAAAGTGATCAGACTTTTGCATTATAAGGTGTAAGGTCAAATGTCAAAGAGGTCAATTAACATCTAATTGGAGGCTTTTTATTCTGGTTTTATCACAATATTTAAAGAACAGTTTGAGCCATCAACTGAATCTAGGCGGAGGCATATAAGAGACGCAGTTCTTGTTTCCTTTTATCACATTGCTTAGGAAACAAGATTATGAAGGATTCCTTGTATCTCTTCTCCTGCCGGATGCATCACGCTCTGCTGCAATTACTCTACGAGCTTTCAATGCTGAACTGGCTTCAGTCAGGGATTCTGTATCCAATGTTCACATTGGTAAACTCAGACTCCAGTTTTGGAAAGATGGTCTAGAAAAGATCTATGCAGTGAGTATTGGAACATTATTATATGCTTCCTTTTCTAAGTACAGGGAGGAGAAAATAAGCAAGTGTATTTTGCTGCAAGGATATATCAGGAAGATTTAGTAAAATTAGTATAAATGCTATGTGTGATCTATTTTGCTGTTTGATAAAAAAACAACAACATGAAGTCTATCATGCTAATGTAGATATTATGGCATTTCCCCTTGCCACTTTCTCTGTTTTTTTTGTTGTCTCCTATAATAGGCTGTACCCATCTATCTCTTTAAATCTTGATCAGATCTCCTTTCTCTTTCTCTCATTTTTGCTCTCACCCTTTCCGTTGCTGTATCAGTTTTACTTCTTTTTCTTCATTTGTTCTGTTGAATTGCTCATTTTTGTGTATTCCAGGGAAATCCAGCTCATCAACCCATTGCCATGGAACTCTTCAAAGCAATCAATCGACACCAGCTATCAAAGAGATGGTTATCACGGATGATTGAGGAACGAGTATGTATATTTACCACGTGTATTGCTTTGATTCAATTAAGCAGCATTCCTGTGTTTCATCTTGTTTTTAATCAATAAAAAGTATGAAAAAGTAAATGATGCATAAATCTGATACTGAAGAGTGAAGGTCTTGAAATAACTGAAAAAGAGAAGAGTCAGGTTAATAAGTCTTTTGAAATACTTTCACACATTCCTATAGCTATGTTGAAAATTCAATCCAAAGTTTTTAGGACATAAACCCACCAAATTAAAACAAACTTTAAGTGGAAAGATTTTCTTTAAAAATAAGATGTTATTTAGTATCCTCCAAAATGCATTTATAAATGTACTTTGAATACAAAGAGAATTATGTGAAGAAAACAATAAATTAAAAATACTCTTCTTTCTGAAAAAAGCAGTTGGATGATTGATGGATTCATGCATAACTCAAAAATGTTAATTTCCAATAAAGACATGGAATTATATCTACATTTAAAGCACAATCGGGGCAAAGTGATAAGATGGCAAAATTTGACATACGTAAGTGGAAATCAATAAACTTTGAAGTGAGGTATCTTTATTTGAAATGATAGTAAATATTAAATTGTTGTGAAATAATTGCTAAGCAGGTCCATGCTTAAACTCTGAATTTTTATTGTTTTTGTTTTTTGTATTGGTTTAGGAGAAGACCTTAGAAGATAAACCCTTTCCAAGTGTTGCTGATGTAGAAACATATGCAGAAAATACCTCTTCATCATTGCTCTACCTCACACTCCAGTCATTGGGTTTGTAGCAAAGGAATCAATGATATAATCTTATGCTTTTTGTAGACAAGTTCTTGGTACATCTATTAGTTCCTGTTTCTATGTTCATGTATGTTAGCACAGGCATAAAAGGCAGGGGGAGGGGTGCTTCAGCCCCCGAGTGAACTTTAAAAGACAAATATTTGGGCTGGGCTACTGTCATCTCATAGTTTGGTTGCTAGGTTCTGTCTTTTCATGTTTTTTTTATCTTATCTAGTATATTGTAATGGCAAAATTTCATGTTACAGTATGTCATTTCAATTGATATTAACCCTTTCCAGACAATTGACCACATTTTGTGGTTTACCGCAATAACTTTTGATTCAGAGCTCTAAAAAATATACCAGATGCATGAGTAGAAAGAGCAAAAATTTCTGCACACACTGTGTCCATTTTTGCTGCAGGACCATATTGCGTTTGATGCCAGAAATTTTAAAAACGAAAATAAGCTTTAAAATCCTTAAGTTGGCAACACATGGAGAAGTTCAAAAATCATTGTTTTTTGTCTAATTGGCATTTTTTTCTACTTTTCCACAAAATTTCTTACCATGTATATTGTTTTCAAAGACATGACACCTTATTAGAACCATGTAGCATTAAAATAAAAATATTGTTGCCAATTTGAAGAACATAACGTGATCAATTTAGCCTTTAATAATTCCTGTCATGAAAGGGTTAATAGACATACTACAGAGGAAATCTACTAGTATTTAGCTTTTATCCATCGCACCAGATATACATGTAGATTTTTTTTCTCGTTCTCTCTGATGGTAAGGTGTTCAAGACGTACATGCAGATCATGCGGCAAGTCACATAGGAAAATCCCAAGGGATTATCAACTTAATCAGGGGGATTCCCTTGCTAGCTCAGAGGAGAGATGTGCTCATCCCAATTGAGCTCACAATAAAGGTGTGTGGAGGTTCATTTTATCTCATGAAATAATAAGTCACTGTTTTATTTAGAACAAGGAACATTGATACGAAATGAGTTTTGTTTATCCTCTTCATGATGGACCATGTGATAACTGAATGTTACACACACTTGCAGAGTATTAGTGGTTTTCTGTAATGCAAGTTTTAATTTTTTTTACTTCAGGATACTGAAGGTAGTATGATCGATTTTGAAACCTAATGAAGTAACATAAGTATAGCACATTTCATTTGCAGAGGAACTCAAAATATATGTGTCCTTTAATTTAATTTAATTTCAATGGACGTTAGTGCTGTGGTGGGATTCGAACCCCGTACCTTGTGATCTGCAGTCCGGTGATTTATCCACTAAACCACGACACCTATTACAAACCTATGTTCTTTTTTTTGTATTCCAGTATGACTTATGACACACCTTATGTGTTTTTGTTTTGTATTCCAGTACGACTTATGACACACCTTATGTGTTCCTGTTTGTATTCCATTATGACATATGACACACCTTATGTGTTCTTTTTTTGTATTCCAGTATGACTTATGACACACCTTGTGTTCCTGTTTGTATTCCAGTATGACTTATGACACACCTTATGTGTTCTTTTTTTGTATTCCAGTATGACTTATGACACACCTTATGTGTTCCTGTTTTGTATTCCAGTATGACCTATCACAAGAGGACATTATCCGTGGCAACAGGAGTCAGTCCATGAAAGACATGACCTTTGAACTAGCTAGTCTTGCAAATTCACATCTTAAACATGTGAGTAGATTGGGTTTTGGGTTTATATTTGTGTTTTCCAAAGGTGGTGGAGTTCAGATTAAGATATAACTCCACAGCACTCTATGATTTTTTTTTTTTTTTTTTTTTTTGGGGGGGGACAAATTGCAAGATGCAAGATGACTATGTGATCCGATTGAATATTGTATAATTGTTTTAAATTATTTTTTTTTATCATGTACATTATACAGTGTGTCACAGAAAAAAAGTAAATCGGATTCATTACCGAAATATGCTATGAAAATGAATAATTTCCTTGATGAGATAAACATGTATGAAAAGCTCTGCTTCTCTTCTTTCATTTGATTAACTATGCATGATTGAATTAAAATGAGAAATGGTACTACAACAAAATTTGTGCATGCAATTGAAATTTTGATAGTCCCACTTTCCATTGTTTTAATTCAATCATGAGTGAATTATGAATAATAAGTTGTGCATCAAATGAAAGAAGAGATGCAGGGCTTTTCATACATGTATATCTCATAAAGGAAATTATTCATTATGATAGCAAATTTCTGCCATGAAATCAGATTTACTTTTTTCTGGAACACACCCTGCACAGGGCAGCCCAGAAATAATGCATCACCTGAGATCTGCGATGTCAACAACATCATTGATCCAATATTATTAGTTTTTGTTTTATTGGGTAGAAAATTCTTTTCCAAGTAAAAATGACACCAAGATCATTTTCGGTAAGGCGTTCTGATTTAACAGCTTTTTTTTGTGAGGCAATATCATTTTCAAAATTTGCTACTTTTGCAACCGTAGTCATGACTGATGCAGCAAGAGATTAGCTTTGGCAGCTTTGCATACAGACAAATGCATGACTGCTCTCGCTTTGAAAATGATGACAACATGAATGGAACAGAGATTGCACGAGAAGCCATCATGTGCAAATTTCTTGCTGCTTCAGGCATGATGTGACTACGTTTGCAAAAGTAGCAAGTTGTGAAAATGACATTGCCTCACCAAAATAGCCATAGAATCAAGACACCTTACCAAATCTTAATGATCTTGGTGTCATTTTACTTGGAAAAGAATTTTCTACCCAATAAAACAAGAACTAATGAAATTGGGTCAATGATGTCATTAAAATTACAGATCTCAGGTGTTGTGTTCTTTCTTGGCCACCCTGTTGTAACCATTGGAATTCAGTCTTCCGACTGAGAGAATTGAAATCATTCAATCCAACATAATTGTAATGCTGTTTTTTATTCACAAATATTATTTTAGGAAAGTTTTATTCTTAACATGTTATAATTTTCTCATTGTTAAGATCATTTTCTGGAAAATTCTTAACATGTTTCAGCAGCTTGAGAAGCCATGTCAACAACATTTATAGAATGGAAAAATAATTTGTTTTTGTGGATATTGAATTTTGAATGTTTCTTTACTACCACAGGCTCGTAAGCTGAAGAAGGACATTACACCTGGTGCTATCCCAGCATTCCTTGCCACTGCTCCAATTGAATCGTATCTGAAGAGAATTCAGCAAGCTGACTTTGATGTTTTTCATCCATCATTGTCAAAAAGATATCCACTCCTTCCAGCTAAACTGTGGCTCCAGAACTTCAGGAAAACTTACTGAATTTACTTGCGACAAGGAATGACTTTAACTCAATCAGATCAACTGACATGTGTCTTGATATGTGTCTTGAAGTACATGCAACGGTGATCAAAAGATTCAAAGCAAGACAAAATAAAATCATAAATGGTTCCATTTTACACTTGAATTATCAAAAAAACTTTGTCCTGTGTTTGAATTTATCATCAGGTTCTACCAGGAGTGAATAAAATAATCTTCTAATAGGCCAGGAGCCTGTCCCAAAATAGTCACCCCATTTTACATATGAGATTTGACCCCTTAAAGTACCAAGACCATCATGTCATTCACAAAAAAACTTGTCAGCCTGAACAAGGCCGCTGGTTTGGCCCCCGGTTTGGCCCCCGGTTTGGCCCCGGTTTGGCCCCCGGTTTGGCCCCCAGAGACCCCCAAAAGTGCCCCCAAGTCTGGTCAATTTCAACCAATCTAACATATGCAGCAAACTTTGTCAAAAGGAAGTTGTATGACTACTGGTATACATTACCAAAACGCAAAAACTACTTGATGTAAATGCATTACAAACCTTACCTCAAACAGAGCATACATTTAAATTTACTGAGATCGAAGAATCTTTTTGTGCATTGAAATGAGACCACCCTGTTGAAATAAAACTGAAATAAATAAATAATTCTAACTTCAAAAAGTTTGTATATTCTTGAAGTGTTGATACAAAGATGCATATTACTGGTACTTATAACTAGATATTTATTTTTAGAAAGATTCTGCTAATTATCAGCACATCATCAAATCAAAATGTCTTCATTTTCTTGCTTGACAATGAATACAAACAGTCCAAAAAAATTTAGAACATGAGGACTGGCAGATGTTCCAGTTGGTTATCTTGGTACTGTTGGTAGAGGTAGATTTACATATTTACCTAAAACCTGTCTGGGTGCAAGTGTGAATTTTTTTTTTTTTTTTTCCATTTGTTAGGTTCTCATTTAGCCAATTCTCATCATTCATTGAGCTTTTGTTTTCAAAATATTTGGCAAAAAGGCGTATCTGTAGAAACACCCCAGAATTTACATGTATAGAGTGTTTAAAAATTTGGCATCTCTAGATACACCCTTTTGCCAAATTAATTAAAAATATGGGTAGAGTGCTTGGAAACTGGGCAGAAGGGCGTATCTCAAGATACACCCTTTTGCCAAATTATCCTCCTAAGTGTTCGGGGATAAAGAGGTGCATCTTGAGTTACACCCTTCTGCCAAATTATTGACAATATAGTAAGTTGTATCCATTTGAAGTACAGCAGCCAATCCGCAGCGCATTATAATTCGCCTCCTTTTCGTATTCATTAACATTTTGGGCATGCATACGTAATGAGCAGCTACGCAAAGGGATTTTAATACTTAGTATCGCCCATTTTAAATGATTTTGGTCTCATTTTTTAGGGGCTGAGGGGCAGCACCCCTTAAGTGCCCCTATTGTGAAAATGAGAAATCTTTCAAATGCATGGCTGGGTTGTAACCAAACTAGGTAAGAATCCTTAGGCTAAGAGGATCTAAATTAATTCAAATAGGGTACCTACATGTATCCCTTAAGGAGGGAGTGGGGGGGGGGGAAGTGAAAATCGTGTGATCCAGGCGAGACTGCCCTGCGCATTTAACTTGTTTTAAAGATGAGATTCTTAAGTTTCTTTTCCACTGCATAAAGCCCAGATAATCACTAGAACATCGTTCACGATTAATTTGCCAGAAGGATGTATCTATAGATTTGCTTTAACAATCACTCGTACGTTGCTATCAATTAATTTGGTAGAAAGACATATCGATAGATCTGCCAAATAAAATGGGTTGCAGTACCTGTAAATATGACTACGCAAAAAGGTGTATGTGAATAAATCCATTAATTTAAATAGATTTCAGGAAGTTTGAGACAAGAAAATTTGAAGTGTACAGAACTGCCAACCTAAAATTTAATGACTTCTACAGTCAAGGAAAATACCAAAACTTCAAGGCAGATTTTCTCGGCTTTTTAGTTATCGTAGTAAGGCAGAGATACATGAACGCCTTTTTACCAAAACACTGCCGTATCATCTTTCCAAAAAAAGCGTCTTGTGATATTTTGTGCTGTACTTTTAAGACATTGATATATGTATTTGTTGTTTTCTGTTCTTTTTAATTATATTTATTTTGTACAGATTACAAGAAATAAACAATTTGAACAACTTTAAATAGAGTATAATTCACTTTTTATTTTCTTGACATACAGTATGTCATAAAATTGTACAATGTGTTTGTTGCAGGGAGTCACATGTTTGCAGAAAAGAAGCATACTTAAATACTCTTGACTAACGAGAAAAAATAAACCCTTTTCTGTCAGTGGAAGTCGCCCAAAAATTCTTTTTTTGCAAAATTCTCAAGTTTCCTGTTTGCCATTCTTAAAACTCAAGATTGCTCACAACAACCTCTCTGAAATGTTAAAATACTTTCAGAGGAAGGTGATGAGGATGGGTAGGACCTTAATATCAAAACATATCCCTGGATGCATTTGGGCCATTCTTTGTCTAAGTTTGCCTCATTGCCGGAAAATCATATTACATTTTATTGATTTTTTTTATATTACCAGTTTCTTACATGAAAAAAGATTTCCTTTTCTTTGACAAGAAAAAGTCATTTTCCAACCATATTGTTTTTATAGAGACATTTAAAAACGCCCTTTTTTGAGTGATCATATAGGTGACCGACCCAATTTTTACATCTAAAAGAAACTGTTGCTTTCAATCCCACCATACAGTAATGAAAAGTGGAAACTTGCACTCCAAGGGAAATATGAGAAAAGTGGGTTTAAATAACAAGTACGACCCTTTTGGTGCGAGGTCACAAACGTGACCAACCTAATGTTGACCTCTGAAAGAAAATGATGTACTCTCATTTAAAATAATTACCCTCCATCTGTTGGGGGTAAGATTGTTATTCAAATATCCAAAATGAGAGACTTCTACCACAAGACAATACCTATTAGGTTTAAATTAACTATTCTTCAGGATTTTCGTCACACACGTGACTGAGAATGGCCCATTTTGGTTCAAATAATGAAAGCAAATTTGTGTTATTTGTATCTCACATGAACGGATCATATGCCCAGAAATAAAGCCCATAACTGTCCTAGGTGGTACTTGGTTATATTTCAGTGTTGAGTTCAATGCTTAAAGTCTATGGTGAAAAAACATAGCAGTGAACTGCCTGCAGGGCTTTACGTAATGATTACATTAAACATTTGTATAGCTACTCTTTCTATCTGTGGAGCACTAATCATACGTAACATAATTTATGAAGCCATGCCTTTAATAACTCGCTTAATGTCATAGGAATATTTATAGCCTAGTCGAGGGGTGAGGAGTGTACAGGGAACAGAAATTTACATACCCTGTCAATAAAAAACTAATTTGTAAATCCTGGCCTGAAATTATTTGAATCTATGAAATGCAAAACTATATACAGTGGAACCTCGTTATAAAGAACACTGATTATAACAAGGTGATTTTGCCAGCCAGACGTCTTTGTATTCTATTATTTTTTAGTCCAATATAACAAGGTTTCCATATAAAGCTGTAATTTCCTTGGTCCCAAGGAGTTTGTTATAACAAGGTCCCCCTATATATTAAACGAGACTGTGTGATTGGGTAGTGCTGTCCCTATGATTACTGCCTGTTCTTTGTATCCATGATTTCAATTGACAGTTTTATGTCATTTTGGAAGAAACATATTACCATTATTTTCAGGATGTTTGCAATGAGACATTGGCATGATTTTTGTTAATATTTATGTGCATTTCCAATGCTATCTGGATATAAAGTATTTAACAAAAATGATAATTGGGAAGAAATACATGTATCATTTCAAGACCAATAATGACAAATATGAAAGCACCACTTTTGCTTTTATTTCTATGGTTAATATATTATTTCATGAGGATAGGTTGTTTTCTATGGTTAATCGTTAACCACTTTATATGGAGGGATAACTTAAGGAAATTACTACAATAATACAGCTCTAAATCAGGTCACATTTAAAATGTTAGGAAGCTTGAGTACACATCTGTTACGAATTACCAGATGACATTCTGTTACAAGTCCTCTTACTAGTTTAAAAGTGTGGTATTTTGGGTAACAGGGTTCACATACAAAATATGTTGGCCTCATTGCAAATTATTTGAGCAGTAGGGAAATGTTGATCCAGACACTTTTATGAAAAGTCAATTCTGTCCAGACATCCACTATTGGAAAATCTGAATACATGACCTGAATGTCCTAATGATCTAGTGTCATCAAGTAGAAAGTCCGAAGACAGTGTTACCATCATGTAAAGAGTCTAATGGTTGCATCAGCTCCTGCAGTCAATATCCATGGTTGAGTAGGATGGAATTCACAAGCAAGCACACCAAGGCTGTTTGTTACCACATGACCTCGTAGAATCTTAACTGGTACAATGAGTGGATTCTGTAGTAGATCACTGCAAAAGAAAATAGAAAACACTTTGGAGATAAATTTCATAGCAAGAGATGGACACATGCAAAATTCAAATTGATACAGCATTCCTACAATAAAACAAGACAACTGATCATCATTGACCTTAAATTTTGACATGCTATAGGGGAAGAAAAACTGTTCTAACAAAGTTAGAATCGACAGCATAGAGGAGAAATTTGTTACTTTGAAAACAACAGGATTCACAAAAGCCTCTAATATAGCTAGCTAATAGATGTGTTTGCATTGTAGTTTAATCCATGGGTTGAACTTGTTTCCATCAATGCTTACTTGTAAACTTGGCCGTGGAATATCATGACAGCGCCATCGTCTGATGCAGATGCAAAGAGTGGATAGCGATGATGGTAGCTGACTTGTCTGACAGCTTTCCTGTGATGTCTAAGTGTTTGGTATGGCTTGGTAGATAGATCCATATCAAACCAAGACACTCTGCAATCGTAGCTTCCAATTAGCACATTGTCACCTAGCAAAGAAAAGTACCATCAAAATCATCAAGTACTGCAGTACATACTTTAGGAAAATGGTGAAGACTATTAAAGCATATCATTTCATTACATCAATGTTCAAACCTGTGTGGATACAAACTAGAAATATCACTGAAGATGATGATTAATACCCCCGCCCCGTGACAACAGCCTTTCTTGACTTTTGGTCGAAAACTGTGGAAGTAGTTCGATCCGCAAGATTTTTCCCTGATTTACTGCCATAGATATGCCGTTTCCATGGCAACGCAGCTTCCGACACATCCAAAAAATATGTCTTGCACATCTTCAAACCAAGACCAATGTGTGTACCAAATTTCTTGACTTTTGGTCGAAAACTGAGGAAGAAGTTCGATCCGCAAGATTTTTCCCTGATTTACTGCCATAGATATGCCGTTTCCATGGCAACGCAGCTTCCGACACATCCAAAAAATATGTCTTGCACATCTTCAAACCAAGACCAATGTGTGTACCAAATTTCTTGACTTTTGGTCGAAAACTGAGGAAGAAGTTCGATCCGCAAGATTTTTCCCTGATTTACTGCCATAGATATGCCGTTTCCATGGCAACGCAGATTCCAACACATCCAAACAAGATGAATGCGACTGCGTCTCCTATATGCCTCCGCCTAAATTCAGTTGATGGCTCAAACTCTTCTAGAAATATTTGATAACGAGGCTAAAAACCAGTAATTTCATGTAATTTTATGTAAATTGACCTCTGTGACCTCTGAACTTTGACCTACTTACCCCAAAATCTAATCAGTTCATCTTTCTATGGGGATACATACTGGTACCAAGTTTGAAGTTCTTACCTCAAATAGTTCTTCAGAAATCGTGGTAACGGTGCTAAAAACCAAGAATTTCATGTAATTTCATGTAAATTGACCTCTGACCTTTGACCTACTTACCCCAAAATCTAATCAGTTCATTTTTCTATGGGGATACATACTGGTACCAAGTTTGAAGTTCTCACCTCAGATAGTTCTTGAGATATCGCGGTAACGGTGCTAAAAACCAGTAATTCCATGTAATTTCATGTAAATTGACCTCTGTGACCTCTGAACTTTAACCTACCTACCCCAAAATCTTATCAGTTCCTCTTTCTATGGGGATACATACTGGTACCAAGTTTGAAGTTCTCACCTCAAACAGTTCTTGAGATATCGCGGTAACGGTGCTAAAAACCAAGAATTTCATGTAATTTCATGTAAATTGACCTCTGTGACCTCTGACCTTTGACCTACTTACCCCAAAATCTAATCAGTTCATTTTTCTATGGGGATACATACTGGTATCAAGTTTGAAGTTCTCACCTCAGATAGTTCTTGAGATATCGCGGTAACGGTGCTAAAAACCAGTAATTCCATGTAATTTCATGTAAATTGACCTCTGTGACCTCTGAACTTTGACCTACCTACCCCAAAATCTAATCAGTTCCTCTTTCTATGGGGATACATACTGGTACCAAGTTTGAAGTTCTCACCTCAAACAGTTCTTGAGATATCGCGGTAACGGTGCTAAAAACCAAGAATTTCATGTAATTTCATGTAAATTGACCTGTGACCTCTGACCTTTGACCTCCTTACCCCAAAATCTAATCAGTTCATCTTCGTATAGGGAAACATACTAGTAGCAAGTTTGAAGTTCTTACCTCAAACAGTTCTTGAGATATCGTGGTAACGGTGCTAAAAACCAAGAATTTTTATGTAATTTCATGTAAATTGACCTCTGTGACCTCTGACCTTTGACCTACTTACCCCAAAATCTAATCAGTTCATCTTCGTATGGGGCTACATACTAGTACCAAGTTTGAGGTTCCTACCTCAAATGATTCTTCAGATATCGCGGGAACGAGAAGTGGGACGGACGGACGGACGCACGGACGGACACACGGACGCACGGACGGACGGACAACCCGAAAACATAATGCCTCCGGCACCCACCTTCGGTGGGCGGAGGCATAAAAATATGTCTTGCACATCTTCCCACCAAGACCAATGTGTGTACCAAATTTCTTGACTTTTGGTCGAAAACTGAGGAAGAAGTTTGATCCGCAAGATTTTTCTGATTTACTGCCATAGATATGCCGTTTCCATGGCAATGCAGCTTCCGACACATCCAACACATCCAAAAAATATGTCTTGCACATCTTCAAACCAAGACCAATGTGTGTACCAAATTTCTTGACTTTTGGTCGAAAACTGAGGAAGAAGTTCGATCCGCAAGATTTTTCCCTGATTTACTGCCATAGATATGCCGTTTCCATGGCAACGCAGCTTCCGACACATCCAAAAAATATGTCTTGCACATCTTCAAACCAAGACCAATGTGTGTACCAAATTTCTTGACTTTTGGTCGAAAACTGAGGAAGAAGTTTGATCCGCAAGATTTTTCCGATTTACTGCAATAGAAATGCTATTCCATGGCAACGCAGCTTCCGACACATCCAAAAAATATGTCTTGCACATCTTCAAACCAAGACCAATGTGTGTACCAAATTTCTTGACTTTTGGTCGAAAACTGAGGAAGAAGTTCGATCCGCAAGATTTTTCCCTGATTTACTGCCATAGATATGCCGTTTCCATGGCAACGCAGCTTCCGACACATCCAAAAAATATGTCTTGCACATCTTCCCACCAAGACCAATGTGTGTACCAAATTTCATGAGCTTTGGTCGAAAACTGAGAAAGTAGTTCGATCCGCAAGATTTGCAACAGACCGACCGACCGCCCGACCGACCGACCGCCCAACCGTTGACTGATTCCTATATACCCCCTTCGTTTGGCGGGGGTATAATAATATGTTCATCATATACCATAAAAATTTCTTCCATGAATGTGCCTCAATTTTTCATCAGTTATACTTTTTCACCACATGAAAAGATGCTAGTATATTTAATATAAAGTCAAATAATGAGTAAGTAATTATATACTAAAAGATGTCTCACCTGCTGGATGTATTGAGATACTGGAAACCCATTTAGCACTGGATAGAAGCTTCTTGGTCAGTTCTTGCTTCAATAGATTATACACACGGATGTATCGTTGTGTCTGCAATACACAGAACATTAAATGGGTTATGTACACAGATGTAGCATTGTATCTGCAACACAATGACCATTATAAAGGTTATACATGATGTAAATTTTTGTCTGCAACACAATGAACATTATACAGGTTATACATGGATGTAACTTTGTGTCTGCAACACAATGACCATTATACAGGTTATATACATAGATGTAAACTTTGTATCTGCAATAAAATGACTATTATACAGGTTATATATGGATGTAACTTTGTGTCTGCAACACAAAGAATATGAAATAAGTTACACACATGGACAAAGCATTGCGTATGGCTGTCCGCTTCTGTTACAAATAAAAAAAAAAATTGAATGACCTACATTTTCACACTTTTTTCTAAAACAATGGATTATGTGGGAGGTATGTTTATCCAAGAGGAGATATAAACTGCAGTATAATTGGTCAATTAGTTACTCAACAGGCATACCAAGACTTATTTTTCCTATGTTTAATACTATTATAATTTCATTAAGTAATGTCTTACTGCCACAAAGAAGAATGGTCTTGTAGGATGGAAGGCTACACATTGGACCAGTCCTTTGTTCTTTCTGAAGGGAGCTTGAGATCTCCTCTTTGAGAGCTGATGGATAAGAACTGATGAATTTCCTCCATCTGGGATCACTGCAGAGAAGTAATCTCCTTTTCCATGCCATGTTACTTGCTTCACTGCCTGTACAGAAACATTCAATTGAACTCGACTCAATTTAATTCAATTCAATTCAGCTCATTAAATTCCAATCAATCAATCAGATCAATTAAAATCAATTTAATTCATTTAAAAAACTTCAATTTGATGTGATTCATGTCAATTCAGAGGATATTCAAAAAAAAGTTTAGTCCACCTTGAGGACATTACTTACAATACTGCACCTCATAGGAATCAACCCATCTCACTTTCTTCATTTAACCAACAATACATTTATTTCAGCATCATAAATCTTATTCAAATGAATCATTTTCCTACAGGAAATACTACATATACAGGTATAACATGATTCCTACATTATATATTGGGTAAACAGGGTGCAATGTTCGGCCATTTTGTATTTTCTCCAACTACTTTAACATAGATTTGAACAGATTTAGTTTTTCCAATTTTTCAGCATGATATGCTGAAGAAAGTTGGAAGACTTTCCTTTGACTCAATCCTTGTGATAATAAAACCATATCTTACAACATATATCTGCATAAAGAAATATGTTAGTTTGTGTACCTTGAAATGTTTAAGCTGTAACCTAAATCCCTCTTCCTTCTTCTCCTCATCCTCCACCACAATCCATTCCACCAATGGCGATGTCTTCAGCTCCTCTGGTCTTTCATATCCCTCTATCAACCTGTCTGTTCCTGAAGCAACCATCTTATCACCAATATGTGGGTTGATGATATATATGTTATTCTCTGCACACACTGCTACTAGACAGACTGCTTGGTTTGGACACCATGCTACATTGAGTACAGTATCTGAGAGCTCAATGGTCTTCATACATCGTCCTGTTGACACCTCCCAAATCCTTACTGTCTTGTCATCTGAACCTATTGCACAAATAAAGACAACATCATTGTCACAATAATAAAGTATGACATACAACTATTTTCATAAATACAATAAGAGATGGAAATTAATGTATAGTCAGTTGTAAGCTCAAAAGAGCTACATTAGCAGATGTCTTTGAGCGTGCTTGATGAATAGAAAGACACTCATAATACTAGGCTGTTGCCTTAAAGTGGAATACTAAGCAATAGAGAAACTAACAATAATCTAAATCCCTGGCTGTGGTCTAAATCACCTTTTTCCTTTGTTTTTGTATTCCCTGCGAAATCTTCACACAATCTATAAAGAGCCAACTGTGATTTCAAGTAACTGATGTCTGGTTGACCTTTATACAGTATGTCATTGAGATATAGTAGATTTTAACTTGCCTGAAACAAACCACTGTCCAGATGGATCTGTACTAATTGACCTCACATAGCTCTTATGACCTTCATAGACAATAGCTTGAGTGGTTGGGAATGGCTGAAGATCCTTAGGTCTTGGTAGCTTAGGAAGTAGCTCCTCTGGGTCAACTTGAACCTTCAAAATAAATAGAACACATGTATCTTTACACAAACATTCATATCTCATTATTTTTCTGCCAGTCATCATATCTACAGTCCAATGATATAAACAGAATGGACAGCACTGCATTCTAAAATGTAAATTCTTCTTGATCAAGGTCACTATATAACACTGCACAGTGTTTGAACCTTCAAATTGGAGTATAAGTCTCACGAGTCACATGACGAGCACACCAACTGGTAGCTAATTTTACAACTTAAAGACTTAAAATACCATTCTTATTCTCTTTGATACACTCACCCTCATTCTTCTCTGCCTTGGACAAAGATAGAGATCTAAGCATCTCTCAAACCTGTCCTGGATGAAGCGAGGATAGTAAGGCACTTTACGAAGACAGTCATATTTCTTGGGAACAAAGTCACTCTTCCTTTCTTCAGCATCTTGTTCATTCCATGCCAGGATCTAAAAGACAGAGAAAGAGAACAAGATAACTATGTAAGCATTCATCACTATATAATACCCCACATCCTTGTTCATGTTGTATATATTATAGTCATAACTGTAACTGATTCTGTGCAAATATCATTCACTTTCCCCTTGGGGTAGATCAGCCATCTTAGCATCTAATACAATAAAATATTGACTCACAAGGTGTGTTACAATCTATCAATGGTCATTCATTTATTTAAAAAAAAATGAATTAAAAGGCAAAAAACAGAGACACAAAAGAGTATATGAAAGTATAAGCTTCATTATCAACGATAGGAAATGATGATTATCAGACTCTATAACTTTACCTCTTCTTCTGTTGGGAGATATTCTGGGAGTGGATTATAAGATTCTTCATGACCAGGAAGCTTCATCTTAGGAGCAGCAATGTGAGCATGATGTCGTTTTGTTATCTTTGTGTTATCATCTTTACCCCAAAGGTCATAGAATTTTGGTCCTTGTTTCTCTTCTTCCTCCTTCCTCTTTCTCTCTGCTTCTAGCTCACTAGGTAGTTTCATCCATCCCATCTTAATGGCATGCACTAACTTGCTCACCTATGAATACAAGACAATGAAGTCATTTATCAAACATTTGAAAACCACCTGTCATTGCTAATACAGGGGGGGGGGGTACAATTCCTATTCCATACATACATGTCACATATGTTTCTGAACTACACAATGATTAGGCGTTTTGTGGGCGGCAACATTTTTAAATGGGGGACGCATGCATATTTGCTTTCCGGATTATTGTTTCAGAGCAGATGTTTGAGGAAATAAAATCATTCAAATGAATTTCAGGTAGAAGTAATTCATATGCAGCCAATAGTTACCTCATTAACTCAAATTCTAGTAAACTCAATTCATAACAGTTTAAGCTCTATTTACTGGTTAACTTTCCAGTTTCCACTCGAAAAGTACAGTATTAAAATTATTCATATAGTTTCATTATACATTTTTTCCCATTAAACCATTTCTTATATCATATCTTTCTTCCTGAAGTACTGTCTCTCATATGGACTGTGTTTGGAAAGGAGCATAAGACTTATATGGCTACAGAGTACTGTAAACTTCACATTTCATGCATATTTTGCTGTCTCATACAAGAACACCAGCACAGCTTGCCGATCTCGACGCTAGAAGCGACACCCCCGATTTTTCACTCGCCAGTACCCTTACATCATAGAGGGTTCCCACAAGCAGCCATGCTGGAGGACATAACAATAAACACCTGTGCACTAGACCATGACAACAATGGCTTTTCATAGTCTGATCCACAGGTTTTCTTGTTATGTCCTCAAGCATGACTGCAGTGAGAACCCTCTATAGGGGATCGGGGTAGCTCGGCAGTAGTGCAGACTAGGAATCGTGCCGCTTCACAACAGACCTTCAATAAAGCCTTACTTTCCATGTTTTGTAGAGTTTCACCTCATAAAATTTTATCATTATCTCCCCGGTAAGTATGTTACACATTCTAATCAACTTGTCTTAAAAATATTGGTTTTAAAGATCACTCTATGCAAAAATTCTTACAAGGATTTGTGATCATTTCAGCTCTCTTGGCTAATGTAACATCGTTAACCCCTTTGCGAAATTTTCTTCTTTCAAAACCTTAACCAAAATCTTTGTTAGTTTTCATTTTACATTTCCAACTACTTTAACTTCTTAAACTAACTCACAGCTTTTCCCATTCTTGGAACACATGACCAAGATTCGATTCTTATATTTAA
Source organism: Heliocidaris erythrogramma (assembly GCA_025617745.1). NCBI lineage: Eukaryota > Metazoa > Echinodermata > Echinoidea > Camarodonta > Echinometridae > Heliocidaris > Heliocidaris erythrogramma. The sequence continues at coordinate 45,462,143 of CM046866.1, forward strand.
TGTTTGATTTATCTATTCTATGGGTTATTCTAAATCATTATACTAAATTATTCTACATGACCAAGATTCGATTCTTATATTTAATGTTTGATTTATCTATTCTATGGGTTATTCTAAATCATTATACTAAATTATTCTACATGACCAAGATTCGATTCTTATATTTAATGTTTGATTTATCTATTCTATGGGTTACTCTAAATCATTATACTAAATTATTCTACATGACCAAGATTCAATTCTTATATTTAATGTTTGAATTATCTATTCTATGGGTTATTCTACATCATTATACTCAATTATTCTACATGACCAAGATTCGATTCTTATATTTAATGTTTGATTTATCTATTCTATGGGTTATTCTAAATCATTATACTAAATTATTCTACATGACCAAGATTCGATTCTTATATTTAATGTTTGATTTATCTATTCTATGGGTTATTCTAAATCATTATACTAAATTATTCTACATGACCAAGATTCAATTCTTATATTTAATGTTTGAATTATCTATTCTATGGGTTATTCTACATCATTATACTAAATTATGCTACATGACCAAGATTCAATTCTTATATTTAATGTTTGATTTATCTATTCTATGGGTTATTCTAAATCATTATACTAAATTATTCTACATGACCAAGATTCAATTCTTATATTTAATATTTGAATTATCTCTTCTATGGGTTACTCTACATCATTATACTAAATTATTCTACATGACCAAGATTCGATTCTTATATTCAATGTTTGATTTATCTATTCTATGGGTTACTCTACATCATTATACTAAATTATTCTACATGACCAAGATTCAATTCTTATATTTAATGTTTGATTTATCTATTCTATGGGTTATTCTAAATCATTATACTCAATTATTCTACATGACCAAGATTCGATTCTTATATTTAATGTTTGATTTATCTATTCTATGGGTTATTTTAAATCATTATACTCAATTATTCTACATGACCAAGATTCAATTCTTATATTTAATGTTTGATTTATCTATTCTATGGGTTATTCTAAATCATTGTACTAAATTATGCTACATGACCAAGATTCGATTCTTATATTTAATGTTTGATTTATCTATTCTATGGGTTATTCTAAATCATTATAATAAATTATTCTACATGACCAAGATTCAATTCTTATATTTAATGTTTGATTTATCTATTCTATGGGTTATTCTAAATCATTGTACTAAATTATGCTACATGACCAAGATTCGATTCTTATATTTAATGTTTGATTTATCTATTCTATGGGTTATTCTAAATCATTGTACTAAATTATGCTACATGACCAAGATTCGATTCTTATATTTAATGTTTGATTTATCTATTCTATGGGTTATTCTAAATCATTATACTAAATTATTCTACATGACCAAGATTCAATTCTTATATTTAATGTTTGATTTATCTATTCTATGGGTTATTCTAAATCATTATACTAAGTATGTTACACATTCTAATCAACTTATCTTAAAAATATTGGTTTTAAAGATCACTCTATGCAAAAATTCTTACAAGGATTTGTGATCATTTCAGCTCTCTTGGCTAATGTAACATCGTTAACCCCTTTGCGAAATTTTCTTCTTTCAAAACCTTAACCAAAATCTTTGTTAGTTTTCATTTTACATTTCCAACTACTTTAACTTCTTAAACTAACTCACAGCTTTTCCCATTCTTGGAACACATGACCAAGATTCGATTCTTATATTTAATGTTTGATTTATCTATTCTATGGGTTATTCTAAATCATTATACTAAATTATTCTACATGACCAAGATTCGATTCTTATATTTAATGTTTGATTTATCTATTCTATGGGTTATTCTAAATCATTATACTAAATTATTCTACATGACCAAGATTCGATTCTTATATTTAATGTTTGATTTATCTATTCTATGGGTTATTCTAAATCATTATACTAAATTATTCTACATGACCAAGATTCAATTCTTATATTTAATGTTTGAATTATCTATTCTATGGGTTATTCTACATCATTATACTAAATTATGCTACATGACCAAGATTCAATTCTTATATTTAATGTTTGATTTATCTATTCTATGGGTTATTCTAAATCATTATACTAAATTATTCTACATGACCAAGATTCAATTCTTATATTTAATATTTGAATTATCTCTTCTATGGGTTACTCTACATCATTATACTAAATTATTCTACATGACCAAGATTCGATTCTTATATTCAATGTTTGATTTATCTATTCTATGGGTTACTCTACATCATTATACTAAATTATTCTACATGACCAAGATTCAATTCTTATATTTAATGTTTGATTTATCTATTCTATGGGTTATTCTAAATCATTATACTCAATTATTCTACATGACCAAGATTCGATTCTTATATTTAATGTTTGATTTATCTATTCTATGGGTTATTTTAAATCATTATACTCAATTATTCTACATGACCAAGATTCAATTCTTATATTTAATGTTTGATTTATCTATTCTATGGGTTATTCTAAATCATTGTACTAAATTATGCTACATGACCAAGATTCGATTCTTATATTTAATGTTTGATTTATCTATTCTATGGGTTATTCTAAATCATTGTACTAAATTATGCTACATGACCAAGATTCGATTCTTATATTTAATGTTTGATTTATCTATTCTATGGGTTATTCTAAATCATTATACTAAATTATTCTACATGACCAAGATTCAATTCTTATATTTAATGTTTGATTTATCTATTCTATGGGTTATTCTAAATCATTATACTCAATTATTCTACATGACCAAGATTCGATTCTTATATTTAATGTTTGATTTATCTATTCTATGGGTTACTCTACATCATTATACTAAATTATTCTACATGACCAAGATTCAATTCTTATATTTAATGTTTGATTTATCTATTCTATGGGTTATTCTAAATCATTATACTAAATTATGCTACATGACCAAGATTCAATTCTTATATTTAATGTTTGATTTATCTATTCTATGGGTTATTCTAAATCATTATACTCAATTATTCTACATGACCAAGATTCGATTCTTATATTTAATGTTTGATTTATCTATTCTATGGGTTATTCTAAATCATTATACTCAATTATTCTACATGACCAAGATTCAATTCTTATATTTAATGTTTGATTTATCTATTCTATAGGTTATTCTAAATCATTGTACTAAATTATGCTACATGACCAAGATTCGATTCTTATATTTAATGTTTGATTTATCTATTCTATGGGTTATTCTAAATCATTATAATAAATTATTCTACATGACCAAGATTCGATTCTTATATTTAATGTTTGATTTATCTATTCTATGGGTTACTCTACATCATTATACTAAATTATGCTACATGACCAAGATTCAATTCTTATATTTAATGTTTGATTTATCTATTCTATGGGTTATTCTAAATCATTATACTCAATTATTCTACATGACCAAGATTCGTTTCTTATATTTAATGTTTGATTTATCTATTCTATGGGTTATTCTAAATCATTATACTCAATTATTCTACATGACCAAGATTCAATTCTTATATTTAATGTTTGATTTATCTATTCTATGGGTTATTCTAAATCATTGTACTAAATTATGCTACATGACCAAGATTCGATTCTTATATTTAATGTTTGATTTATCTATTCTATGGGTTATTCTAAATCATTATAATAAATTATTCTACATGACCAAGATTCAATTCTTATATTTAATGTTTGAATTATCTATTCTATGGGTTATTCTAAATCATTATAATAAATTATGCTACATGACCAAGATTCGATTCTTATATTTAATGTTTGAATTATCTATTCTATGGGTTACTCTACATCATTATACTAAATTATTCTACATGACCAAGATTCGATTCTTATATTTAATGTTTGAATTATCTCTTCTATGGGTTATTCTAAATCATTATACTAAATTATTCTACATGACCAAGATTCAATTCTTATATTTAATGTTTGAATTATCTCTTCTATGGGTTACTCTAAATCATTATACTCAATTATTCTACATGACCAAGATTCGATTCTTATATTTAATGTTTGATTTATCTATTCTATGGGTTATTCTAAATCATTATAATAAATTATGCTACATGACCAAGATTCGATTCTTATATTTAATGTTTGATTTATCTATTCTATGGGTTATTCTAAATCATTATAATAAATTATGCTACATGACCAAGATTCGATTCTTATATTTAATGTTTGAATTATCTATTCTATGGGTTACTCTACATCATTATACTCAATTATTCTACATGACCAAGATTCAATTCTTATATTTAATGTTTGATTTATCTATTCTATGGGTTATTCTAAATCATTGTACTAAATTATGCTACATGACCAAGATTCGATTCTTATATTTAATGTTTGATTTATCTATTCTATGGGTTATTCTAAATCATTATAATAAATTATTCTACATGACCAAGATTCAATTCTTATATTTAATGTTTGATTTATCTATTCTATGGGTTATTCTAAATCATTGTACTAAATTATGCTACATGACCAAGATTCGATTCTTATATTTAATGTTTGATTTATCTATTCTATGGGTTATTCTAAATCATTGTACTAAATTATGCTACATGACCAAGATTCGATTCTTATATTTAATGTTTGATTTATCTATTCTATGGGTTACTCTACATCATTATACTAAATTATTCTACATGACCAAGATTCAATTCTTATATTTAATGTTTGAATTATCTCTTCTATGGGTTACTCTACATCATTATACTAAATTATTCTACATGACAAAGATTCGATTCTTATATTTAATGTTTGATTTATCTATTCTATGGGTTATTCTAAATCATTATACTCAATTATTCTACATGACCAAGATTCGATTCTTATATTTAATGTTTGATTTATCTATTCTATGGGTTACTCTACATCATTATACTAAATTATTCTACATGACCAAGATTCAATTCTTATATTTAATGTTTGATTTATCTATTCTATGGGTTATTCTAAATCATTATACTAAATTATGCTACATGACCAAGATTCAATTCTTATATTTAATGTTTGATTTATCTATTCTATGGGTTATTCTAAATCATTATACTCAATTATTCTACATGACCAAGATTCGATTCTTATATTTAATGTTTGATTTATCTATTCTATGGGTTATTCTAAATCATTATACTAAATTATTCTACATGACCAAGATTCAATTCTTATATTTAATGTTTGATTTATCTATTCTATGGGTTATTCTAAATCATTGTACTAAATTATGCTACATGACCAAGATTCGATTCTTATATTTAATGTTTGAATTATCTCTTCTATGGGTTACTCTACATCATTATACTAAATTATTCTACATGACAAAGATTCGATTCTTATATTTAATGTTTGATTTATCTATTCTATGGGTTATTCTAAATCATTATAATAAATTATTCTACATGTACACACATGTAAATATTTTGTCTTTATCAAATCATAAAGATGAGAACATAAAATTTCACCTTGTCTTTCTCAGTAAGTGATGGGATAAAGCTGCGTTTATGAGCAGGTCTCTTTGTGACTGGATGAATCATCTTTTCGTAGGTGAAATGGTCAATGTAAGGTTCATAAGGGTCAAAGGTTGTCTCAGGGTAGAAGCCTTGTTGAATTCTTTGAATAGTCATCAACTGTTCTTCATTCAAAACAACATCTTTACCAAGCTTTTTATCAAAGATAGTCCTCCTGTAAATAAACATAGTTTACAAATAAAACATAGAATGAGTGAATGAAACAAAGCTTACAGACAATCCATGAAACGACGAATAAAAACATGAAAGAAGGAAGAAGCACACTGCTATGAACAGTGCTTTTCTTAATAGCAGGTATTTAATCTTTAAACTGCCTTGTACCCATTATTATCTACATTAATTTCACAGTATTACTTTCATCTAAACTTATAAACCCCTCAAAAAAGTTCTGCATGTCAAGTTTGAGCATTGATATTTCTTTTGTTACTATATTATCATACTTGAATTTGGTATCATCGAAGAACATGTTTATTCTCTTTTACAACAAAATGATGCCCCATTTGTACTGATAATGTAATTATGGAATGTGCAGTACACCTGAATACAGGGCCAAGTCAAAAGTGAAATGTTGCAAAATGCATTTTTATTGGCAACAGTGAATTTTCCTTTCTTTCGTAATGTTTGGAGGATGGATTTGTCTTTTGAGTGATGTTGAGGTGATCATTCACTAATGCAAAGATGTTTCTTCTTCCTAAATTGCAGAATTTGTTTTGAGGGGTTTATAAGCTCCTTCCAAAGAATTTAGATTTTAAACTTTTGAAATAATTTAAGATATCATTTAAAAAAAGGATTCAAAGTAAATACTTCACAACAGGTTACTCTTTAATAGATTGGAAGAGGTTCATCGTGGTGAAGAATAATTGCAGAGAGTTAATCAGTTGTCTCACGATGTGCAAACGTAAACGTAGGAAGTCTGACGTTTCGGCTGCTATATACTGCTAGCCTTAGTCATAGACAATGAGCCGAGATCACGCTGAGCGGGTCTTAAATAGCGGCGGGAGCCGCCCGGAGCGGCCGGATGTACGCTCGGACCACTCGCGCTGTGATTGGTCGCTGCCGTTGACCAATCACCGGGCGCGGCATTGTTCCCTGCCGTGTCGGCGCTGTGATTGGTCGCTGCCGTTGACCAATCACCGGGCGCGCCGTTGTTCCCTGCCGTGTCGGCGGGGGGCGCGCTATCCTTGGCCGGTTCTAACCGGTTAGCTGCGTGGCGCTGAATAGCAGATAACCATTCGTTAGGGATGTCAATGCCGTTATCCCTGTTAATGTTATTCGAGTGCAATCGGATCTGAATAGCTTCTTTCACCCGGCGCGTGTACCAGTGCTTGTCCTGCGCAACGCAACTGATATTATCCCAGCCGGGATAGTGCTCGGCAGTCCAAGCATGCTCAGCAACAGCCGAGCTATCAGTGCGTCCGAGGCGAACATCCCGGCGATGTTCATGCATGCGCTCCCCGACGGGTCTACCAGTCTCGCCAATATAAACCTTGTCACAGGTCGAACATGGGATCTTGTAGACAACTCCATCGCGCCTATCAGGGAGGACAGGGCCCTTCGGGTGGACCAGCTGGCTGCGAATAGTTGTGTCGGACTTAAACACAACGCGAATATCATGCTTTTCCAAGCGCCGGCGGAGTAGGTGTGCAATGTTATCAACATACGGGAGAACAATGGTGGACTTGAAATGGCTAGGTTCCTCGGGAGTTGTGTGCTTCTTCCGGGAGGCGCGATTCACAAATGACTCGGGATAGCCATTGGCAATGAGCGCTGAGGAGACGTGTTGCTTCTCTATCGCTGTGCATTGGGGTTTGGACACGATTCGTGAGGCTCTTTCGTAGAGACACTTCACTACCCCGCGCTTGACGGACTTCGGATGATGCGAATCAAAAGCCAAATATTGATCGGTATGCATGGGCTTCCTGTATATGGTAGAACTCAAACGGCGGTGCACCATGGTATCAAGAAAGGCGATGCGCTCGTCCCTTTCTGTCTCCATAGTAAAACGGATAGAGGGCTGCTGCGCGTTCATGTGCTCGAGTAGATCATTGGCGGATGATCTGGAGGTGATGATGAAAGTATCATCAACGTAGCGCTTCCACACCCTCGGGGCGCAATCGGGTGGGCAGATCTCCAGAGCGCGTTCCTCAAATGACTCCATGTAGAGATTAGCAATGACAGCGGAAACCGGACTGCCCATTGCCGCTCCCTCCTGCTGCTCATAGAAATCACCTTTATACATGAAGTAAGTCGAATGCAGCACAAACTTCAGCAGGTCAACTATCTTCGCCGGTGATAGTTGAGTGCGTTCGGACAAAGATGCATCAGAGCTAAGTTTGAGAAGGGCGGCGTCACATGCGACATTGATGGGTACGTTTGTGAATAACGATACCACATCGAATGAGACCATAACTTCGTGGTCAAGTATGGTCTCGCTGCGCAGGAAATCAACGAAGGATGCGGAGTTGCGGACGGCGTGCTCGGATAAACCGACTAGAGGCGCGAGAATATCGGCGAGGAACTTCGAAGTGTTATAAGCAAAAGAGCCAACGCATGATACAATAGGGCGCAACGGGATATCGGGCTTGTGGATCTTTGGAAGTCCATAGATCCTCGGCGGCTGTTTCTGCGCAGGTCTCAAACGGCGGTAAACAGAATCGTCTATATCTCCATCCTTCAGGAAGCCGCGGAGGATGGTAGTAAGCTTGCGGCAGAGGCGCTCGGTTGGATCCTTCTTAATAGCGCGATACGGACCGGAGTCAATTAAATCGGACATCTTAGCGCGGTAGACATCGGTATCCAGAACAACACTGGCGCGACCTTTGTCAGCGGGCAAAATCATAATCGAGTCATCATCCTTGAGTGATTTCAAGGCCTTGCGCATATCGGGCGTGATGCTGGGCTTTGGCGGCTCGGCAGTGGCGAGGATCGCGCCAATTTCCCTGCGCACTGAGTTAACAGTCTCGGCGCTACACTTACGGATGGAGGATTCAACCTTTGCGATAATCTCAGTAGCAGGCACGCGGGCCGGGGCAACGGCAAAGTTAAGCCCCTTGCTGAGGAGCGCGTTCTCGTCTGGAGACAGTTTGCGTTTGGATAGATTAACCACCCATGATTCGGAAACGGAACGTGCGGGAGCAGCGTCGGAAGATTCGCGAAGTTTGTGGTATTTCTCCTGTTGACGGGTCTTGCTCTTCTCGAAAACGATGCGGTAGATGTGGTTGATGCGTTCGGTAACTCCAGTGTGGTATTCTTCGGCGAACGTCGAACGGATATGGGTAGTACATTTATCAATCTCATGGCGAGGGACTTGATGGTCATACGTGTAAGACGAATTCTTTCGCGAAGGAAACGACGTGACGTGTTGATGGCAACGAGGCGCGCGACTTTGGTAGGCACGGGTGGACGAACTTTGAGATCCTTGGGAATGACGGAATTCTTAATACAATGCGTTAGAAAAGTAAGGTGGTTAGAAAATCTCGCGAGTCGTTTGGAGCAGCGTTCGTATCTTCGGACGAGTCTTAGGGCAGTGTGCCCATACTTCGAGCTAATAGATTGGAAGAGGTTCATCGTGGTGAAGAAGTTACTCTTTATCCATGAAAAAAAAATCACTTCTACCTCAAGAATTGTTGTGCTTCAATGTCGGTTAGAAACCGACGTCTAACATAATTTTGAAAGGGTTGGAGCTAATGTCATTAACTCTGCTGGATATTTTCAGCACTAGAAATAATGTTGACACAAAATGATTAATAGGGTTATATGACCAACAAAGAAAAGTGCACATGGCCATCCAAAATATGGAGCAGAGTGTCTGAGAAATTCCACTTGATAAGACATATTACCACAAATCATTATTTTGAAAATGTTCTTAAGTAGTGATATCCCTGAAATCATGCCTGTTTAAAGGGATACTCAATCGGAGATTGTGGACGTTTTTATGCCGCGAGAGCGCACCGTGATCGTTACCTGATCATGCCGTTGCCCCATGGGGCACAGACTTCGGACAGACTAGTCACTGTGCAACATGCACGCTCCGCCTGACCTCGAGCTCTCGTTTGAGATTCGGTCGGCTTCGTGCAGTCCGAAATATAGTCCCAGTAGTCCAACGGTCGCGTTCGACGCACAAACTCTGTGTATGAGTGAATGGGGCTTATGCAACCTGACCATTAAGATATACATCTAGTACCAGCAATATGATATAGCCCACTGCACACTTACTACATGATCCAACAAAGACCATCTCAATCTGTGTTTTCGAATTTGTTAAAAATGGAAATGATGACGAACCAATAATCAGGGTTGTCCATCTTGTTGAGGAATTCATCTAGTTTATCTCGTCCTTCGGGCTTGATAATCCTTTGACCTTTGACATCATATCCAAGATGCTTGTAACCTTCATACCACTCCATAGGTATGTTCCCAACTGTATTCCTTATGTCCTGTATCATAGAAGAACAAACCATTTTCTTATACACTGTTGGCATTACACAGAGATGGACAATTATGTTCCATCACTTTAATACTTGATCATAAATCCTGTTAACACACTTTCAATTTGGCAGGTGGAAGAGGGTTACATATAGTGCTGTAGCTCGGACCGTTTTCCGGTCTTTGGTCCGGCGGACAAAGCATTCCGAGCCGGACTGCTTCCGATCCGGGCTGAGGCAAGAGTTGGGTCAGCTCGGTAACAGAGACCGGTTGTAAAAAGGTCATTAATCGTCGCCGTTTATCATCATGCCACGAGCGCAAACGCATATGTGTCTTGCTTAAATCGGGGAAGTGCTGCTTAAATCCACAGCTATTTTGACCAAGCAAGGATCGGAGTTATCACAGGCACGGTGTGATAACTCCGTTGCATTATGCATGGCATGTGGTAAGGTCCATGCTTGCATTATCCACACACTGCATACACAATTAACGTACGTACGCAAGATCGCTGTTCTGCGCTGTGCACACAGCTCACTGTAACAAGCTCAAGTTGTGAAACCTAGTGACCAATCAGGAGTGAGATGTTGAAATTAACATAAATGAAAGTTCGGCAAACTTTGGTGACCGGTGACCCAAGTGCCTAGCCTGGCAGCTAGCTAGCTTGGTCCACTTGCATTGCCGATGATTTTGCGTGCGCACGCACGCACCCAGTCGAGATCGGAGCAGGGGGATTATTGGGAAAGGGTGAAAAGGGCGTTCAGTTGATAAAGTTTGTTGACCTGTAAAAACTGTCAACAATTCCCAGAGAGTAAGGCAACGTGTTTGTATTATGTTGATGATGTTTTGTCAGAAACTCGCAGCGCAATCGAAGGTGCTTCATTTATTGCGATATCGATCATGCCGGCATGATAAATATATAATCTCGTTAAGTATTTCACTTTCTTTGACTGTAAGGATCGGAAGAATTATTTTTGAAGATTATGATGATGCCATATACTATAGTGAATTTGCTTTATTTAGGAATACTGTAAAGCGACGGTCGCCAGATAAAATACAGCGTCGACTGTTCAATGAAAAAAAAAAGAATACGATTGCCAGATTGAACGAAGGACTGTCGACGATTATTGAGTTTTGAGCCGCAAATGCGCATTATTTCTTCCGATATTAAGATGCAAAAAATAGCTGATTTTTTTAAATGAAATGTATGGATCGCAATAATTATGCGGAGTTTTAACAGTGAAAGAAATTGAAGCTCATCATATGAAATAAAGTAATAATCGTCAGATGAAATTAAATTGCACTCGCTAAATGATACAGATTTACGATCGCCCAAAGAAATACTATTTATATTACTAGAGTATTAGACAGATGAATAAATGACGGCCATTGTATATTTTTGTTGCCTTTAAATAAATTCACTGATGAGAATGATCAATACATGGAAAATGGAATGGTGTCAATGTGATAGATAGAAGAAGAAAATGACAAATTAAAGAGAAACATCGGAGAAGGTGAATGAAAAGCTGACAGAATAAAAAGAGCCACCGGCCATCAACAAATTCCTAAAAAGTAAATGAATTAACTCATTTTAACGATATTTCTCTCGTTGCTTTTTCATGATCCCCTCTTTCCTAGCTCATTGTTACCCCTTTTCTCAAACCATCAATTCGTCGATACAACACGGACTTCATGTAACTCCCCCCCCCCCCCACCTCTCTTTCTCTTTCTCTCTCTTTGTACTTTTTACAAATATAGGATTGTTTGATCTACCGCGCGCGCGCGTACTATTTATAAATAACCGCGATATCAACAAGCTGCCAGACAATGGCTCCCAAGAGTCTCTCAATGTCATTGACCCAGTTAATGATTTATGACCTGCTGTGATTTTTTTTCTCACGCTAGCCTATACAATATGCGTCGGGCTTTCTGGCAAGTTGATCTACATGTATACCTACATGAATACTAATCGCGTTACTTAAACCAGGGAAGCGTTATGGAGACGGTACGGACAATTAGCCCAAGTGACTATCATCACTGGTGAACTCATCATTATTCGTATTATGCTTATCGATGTGAGGAGTGTATTCCATCATGGACCTACACTCTAGTAAGTCCATGGTTCGATCTTCTTTCTGATACTCTCATTATCCTTATCATTCCTCTTCCAATATTTTCTCCTTTTTTCTCGTTCGCTATCCTGCCGACTTCCGTTTTCATGGAGAATCAAAACAATAGGAATTATTTGAGCAAAGATTTCAGCTTGCCATCATGTCAGACAGCTGACGCCCAGCTTGGGTGTCATGTTACACCGCGGTCTTTTTACAGAGAGTGCGTGGTTTGAGCGGCAAGCACATTCCACGATGTTATGCAAATAAATTCATGCCGGTTGGCCGCATTACTCCCACCTCCATGGAGTCACGTACAACACTTTTTTTTAGCCAGGCAAATGGACCAATCGTATTATAAGTGGGCACCAGCCTTGTTAAACAGCAAAATCCCGTTTGCCATTAGCTTGCAAGGCGGAGCTAGGACTCAGCTTTGGTAAATTGAGACACGCCCACTCATGTGTATGAACTTAAATTTATGCTCTATATATAGCTCATTACAGGAGTGGCGTGAATATGATCGGGTGACTGACATGTGGGCAGTCGGTTAGAGACAATAACTTTCACAACTGATCCTAAAGTTGTGGCACGTAGCATGTCTGGACCGCAGACCGTGAGATAAGAATGTAACGGTCCACTGTTCTTACTATAAGGTCAAGGTCACTAACAATAACTGACTCGGGAGGTGTAAGCTTTTTTCTTTCATAAAATCAGCCGTAACTCAATTCCGAGTTACCGGACCAGACCGGTCCGGTCGAGATTAAAAAAATACTTCGCCGGACCAAAACGATCCGAGTTTTGCGTTCCGAGCTACAGCACTAGTTACATACCAATGAAACGGGTACATCCACTTTGCATGTTGAGCCCAACACACACTTGTTTCATTTATATTAGGATCAAACTTTGGATTACATTTCCATTTTACAAATATTTTAAAAATAAGATTGCAGGAAATATTGGTGCTTTATGGAGTAGAATTATTCATATTAGAGAAAAAGGGGAGGGGGGGGGGGTGGGAATCCAAATTCCTCTATTCACAAGATGAAACTAATGAAAGTAAACTAACAATAACACAAATTCTAGAAATACCTTGAAGGGGGTGGGGAGGGGGAAATAGTAGAAAATCAACTGATCTAACCTCTTCGTCTGAAGAATCAAATTCATATTCATTGCTTTGAGATGGTTGGTTGTCTAAATGTTCCTGGGGGATTCCCCTGTGCCAGCTGGTCTAGAAGAATTGACAATCACATCAGTCTTTGAATCTTGCTTCAAACTTTTGTCCAATTGTTTACCTTTCTTAAGCTGCTTGCCCTTCTTTGCGAGAACCTATCACATTAAAACAAAACAAACAAGAATACTTTTCATATAATTCTTACTATATATATGGCATGGCACAACTTGACTTTTTGAAAACGTTTACAATACAGGGCTATTTCAAGCTCCTCTCTGACTGGGGGGTGGGGGGGGGGGGGGCAACAAGCCCCCCCCCCCCCATTCTCAGCCACAAATTTTGCACACAAATCCATAGTTTTTTATGCAAATCTTTATTTTTTGTTGATTTTGATTGATAATTAAGTAATTTGGTTGGCTGCATGCAGTCCGAAATATAATCCCAGTAGTCCGATGGACGCGTTCGATGCACAAATGGGGCTTATGCAATCCTGACTGTCCCCACGGCCGCCTGGTGGCGTATCCCTTTATAAAGCAGTAATCTCCAATTACCTTTGTTTAGTTAAATGTACCTTATTTGTTGTGTGTTTACAAACTGAACACTCTGCTTATTTTTCCATAAAATAATTCATACCAAACATTTTTATTTATTTCTGTATGATCTACATATACCTCATGGCCATGACTGAATCAACCTTAACTGTTGATATCAAACATTATATACACATATTGTCTGTTGAATATACTGTGTTTACAAGTGAGCAAGAAAAGACACAGGAGAGTAAAATGTAACAGATACATTAACATACTGTCTGATGCTGAAAAAATACTTTTATAAAGGTAGATAGTTATACTGTAGTTTATATGCAATACTCCAACAAGAATATTGTGAAAATTCATCTACATTGAACATAACATACTCATACCTGTATCTATCTCAAATAAATTACAGAATGTTTTTAATATAAAACGCATATTTTTGATAAGATTGTGCCTGTATGTCCTTCTTATTTACTTCAAGCTTGTGCTGTTGATCAATCTTTGACCACATAAAAAGAACAATACAAAAATTTTCTTACTTTAGGTTCATCTTTGGTTTCTTCATCATCAGCATCTTCACTTGTATCATCATCTCCTTCTGACATCTCTGATATAGATTTATCTTCCTCATCACTGACATCACTTGGACTGAAGTCTACAATGGATTATAGACATATATCAAGTAATACAAATGTAACAAAATATTTAACCCTTTGAGTGCAATGGCATCATAACCCCCCAAACAAGGCCATTGTCAGCTCCCACTTTCTTACATGACATATTGATTCAAAATTGTTCAGAAGTTAGCAGAGTGTCAAGATAAGTTTGTTCTGTCTTTTTAATTTGAGTTTGCATCGCATGAGAAAAACACCTTGTCAAATGGCTCTATACTCTGCTAAATAATACATGTAGTTTCACAAAAGAAAGTTTTAGGTTTAGCTTTATTGAAGAATATTCAAGATTGCAGCTAAAACTTGATACATTTGAATTTACATATTAGAATACATACATTAAAAGAACAACAAAACAAAATACAATTCATTAATGTCTACTATTTACAGTAAAAAAAAAAATTAATATCGATAGTGGTATTGTGATGACATTATTACTGCCGGCAATATTGTTATATAGTGAAATTCCAAAGACAGAAAACAAAGTATTAAATTTGCATACGGTTCAGTAGTGTTAAAATAAATTATAGTCGGTAAAGAATAAAGAGGAAGAATAGTATTGATTTGTCTTATTCTAAAATCCGCTGGTTTTTTCATTTAAGCGTATCTAAAAAAATGAAAGTAGAAAATGCAAATTACAAAGATCTGGTGCATAAACAAAAAATAAAAGTTTTAGTACTGAGAAGTCAGAGTAGGGAGACAATATAATAAAACCGATTTATGTTGATACACTTTGTGATGTTACATTTCATCTAATACGCAATTATTTCAAATGAAAACTGGATGAGATTGACATAACATTTAAAAATAACCAGGGATGTTTACACCTTTGCATATAATCATACACAGTGACATTTACAAATTTCCAAATGTCTGTGATTTAAAATTGACTATTAAAAGTTCTAGAATCTGCAGAATACAAAATGAATGGTAAACTAGTCAACACAGACGAGGGGAAGTCCCTTAATATTTTTTGCAACGACTTGACTTGCCAAGGACTAACCTTCATTATTCTCATCACTATCATATTCACTGATGTTTGAAAACAGCCAATTAGATGCAATGATTTCAGTAGCTTTATATCAAACGAGCTACTAACCTTCATCCTCCTCATCACTATCATCTTCATTGAAGTTTGCAAAGGGGTCATATTCTCCTTCTTGTTCACTATCTGACTCTTCATCATTTTCCTCTGAAGTGTCTGAAGTGTCATTATCATCGTCAGCTGGAGCATCTACAAACAAGTTCAGCTGTAAGAAAGGAAAAACAGTAACCAAAGGTACATGTATCAGATTACTTAAAGCACTTTTTTCATGAACGACCCATCACACCCACTAATATGCAAGATTAAAGGCCAAGTCCACCCGAACAAAAAGTTGATTTGAATAAATAGAGAAAAATCCAACAAGCATAACACTGAAAATTTCATCAAAATAGGATGTAAAATAAGAAAGTTATGGTATTTTAAAGTTTCGCTTAATTTCGCAAAACAGTTATATGCACATCCTGCTCAGTATGGAAATGAGGGAACCAGTGACGTCACCCACTCACTATTTCTTTTGTATTTTATTATGTGAAATATAGAATATTTTAATTTCTGCAGATTTCACAATTAGGAAGCTCTCATTGAATTGTGTATAGGTTGCAACAATGGCAATTACACATGTTCAGCGAGGAATCAAACATTGTTTCACATTATAACAAGGAAAAATTAAAATATTTCGTATTTCATGTAATACGGTAAAATACAAAAGAAATAGTGAGTGGGTGACGTCACTGGTTCCCTCATTTGCATACTGAGCAGGATGTGCATACAACTTTTTTGCGAAATTAAGCGAAACCTTAAAATACCATAACTTTCTTATTTTACATCCTATTTTGATGAAATTTTCAGTGTTATGCTTGTTGGATTTTTCTCTATTTGTTCAAATCAACTTTTTGTTAGGGTGGATCTCATTGGCGGAGGCGTCACCGCGATTGCCGCGAATGATCAGCCGTGGCAGTTGCAGTGACTCGGGATACAAAAAATAGCTTGCACTCTTACCAAGGCGACGTCTCTGCGATGTCTCTGATAGGTTGCCATAGTTCTCCGCAAGGGTGTGGAGACGTCGCCGCGACTTCTGCCTGTCTATATATACCTAGATTTACAGTCACATTTCGGGGAAGGTGAATTTGTGGGGAGAGTGAATTGGTGGACTTCGCACCGTTCTACGCTGGGTGCGCACACACGTACACACGGGGTTTGTATAGCTTATATAGCTTCATGGTTTTACGGACAAAATAATTAAAAACATCTAGAAGTAGACTAGTGCTGACCCCGCGCCGGCTCGGCTGCTCGAGAGAATTAGAGGTCATCGTTTGTCATGATAATGACAATTCTTACAGCAACATGCGGAAGGTAAGCTGAATCCTATCCCCGCTGCCGAATTTTTGTAGATAAGTTTTGAGATTTTGTGTAGATTAGTGCTGGGACTAAAAACCGGGTACCCGAGTCCCGCCCGAGAGCATCGGGTCCCGGGTCAAAATATTACATGCCCGTTTCCCGAAAATAAGTATTTTAATGATTACTCATCGTCGACCAGCCATTAAATGAAAAATCCATTCAATGAAAAATCCATGTAGCGCCCCACTGCAGTGATGCGCTTTGGATTCGTTCAACTTACTATAACATTTGTTATACACAGACAGCAAAGCCCACAGCCGCGATTCAGAGACTGCATGCTCATTGGTTCATCGAACCCATAACATAATTTGCATTTGAATGCCCTTCCCCCTTATTGGGAGTAAACAATATGTCGTAGTCATGAGCGATCAACGGGCGTAAAGTTTACAAACTCATCCATATTCAACATCAACCGTCGCTCCATACTCGGATTACTCGCACGTGGCATCTCATCATGAATACGACTTATACATGTAGCGCCCCACTGCAGTGATGCGCTTTCGATTCGTTCAACTTACTATAATACAGTACATAACCCTTAAACCTTACACATTCGTATACACAGACAGCAAAGCCCACAGCCGCGATTCAGAGACTGCATGCTCATTGGTTCATCGAACCCATAATATAATTTGCATTTGAATGCCTTTCCCCCTTATTTGGAGTAAACAATATGTCGTAGTCATGAGCGATCAACGGGCGTAAAGCTTACAAACTCATCCATATTCAACATCAACCGTCGCTCCATACTCGCACGCGGCATCTCATCATGAATATGACTCGTACATGAACAGATGTATTAACATCAACAAGATTAAGCGCGAGCACGATTTGGCACTGTCACAATTCCTGAAACTTTAGCACACAATTAATAAATTCGAAATTACTAAAATCAGATTATATCCATGGCGATATATCCAAAATAATATCCTTCATTCATGTGAAAGTGAAAAACAAGGCATGGGAAGCAAAGGCTGTCTAGAGTGCGCACGATCAAGAATTTCATTCATAAAATTGGGCTTGTGACCTCATTTGATGACCACAAGTCATGACATGTGCAAAATATGCCAACCAGCCAATGAAGGTTTGCGCCTTTTTTTCCTCCCCGTTCCTTTGATCCTTAATTCACACCGCCGCGGCATTGGGCGCGAAGGCGCTTCGTATAAACAGATCGAATATCAAAGGGGAACCGCATGTGCGTAAAAGGATGAAGTTACGGTCGGGCAGGGATGAAGTGGTTGGCTTGATATTTTTTGATATTTTTTTATGATGATGATACTTGTTTTCACGATAATGATTATCAAGATGATAATGATGATGATCGATGTCTTTGATGATGATTATGATGACGATCATCATGGATCATGATGATATGATAATTATGTTATGATGATGATATGATGGTTATGAAGATCATGCCGATGACAGAAAACACATACCAGCTCTTCTTTGTTTTGCATTTAGTCCTTTGAAAGAACGTTTTTATTTTAATACATGTACATGCACAACGAAAATGTCATAATGAAAAGTTACCTGTTGACTACTTGACTGTTGAGAAGACATCTATGCATGTTTCCTTTGTTTCATTTATTAATTATTGTCTCCGATCTCCATCACGTGGGGGAAGGGGTGGGGCCGTAACGTTGAGGGACGGGTTATAACTTATAAGGGTTACATCCTATGGTTACATCACTATTGTCTAAACGCTAATACACTAGGCCCACGCATTTTTTTTTAATTCAGGCAAAGCAGTTTAAGAACCCTTTCTTTAAAATAAACCCTGTCATTTATGAGAGAGAGAGAGAGAGTCATTCAGAAAGAAATGATTACCCCCCCCCCCCCAAAAAAAAGGAAAAAATATAAAAATCTTGTTTTCAGTTTTCGTTTATGAACTTGCACTTTCTAAATTCTAAATAAAAGAAGCATGATCTTATGAGCGTGTCTGTGTGTGTATACGAAGAGAGATCGGACTAGCATACATTTACGAATATCAGTAGACTGTGGTACATGAAGTGTGTGTATGTGTGTGTGTGAATTTCAATAATTGACGCGGCGCGATGAGTTGTTTGAGAAGGAAACTATCGTTGATCGTGCGTGGGGAATTACAATGTGTACACGTATGTGTGTATGAGGACTGTAGCAGAGAAAGCTCGCCATTTTCGTCAGGGACATCAATTGATACTACGCGTGAAGTTTGCCTCTTGCTCTCTTTACGATCGGATGTCAAAATTCCCAAGGGCTGCTCGTGCAAAATTATAAAGAATCATCATGATCATCGTCTCAAACAAGTTTTTCTTTGAGATTTCATTGTATTTCCCTTCCTTTCAAGTTCATGTGTGTATTTTTGGATAAACATGTGCAAGGGACTGTTGACCGTTATTTACCTAAGGCTAAGGCGCTGGCATGATTATTATCGATGATTTCTATGGATTAAATTTAGGAGGCTTAGGCCTAATATCATGTCTTGCGCCCGCGATTTTCCCAGTCTCTTTTTTCCCTTGAATTGTTTATTTCAGGTGCCAAACACGAAGGAGTTTTTCCCAGTGTTAATAGCTTCTTAGGGGTAAATATAAGCTTGTAATTTGTGTTATATGATTTTCGGGTAACCGGGAACCCGCCCGAAAAATCGTCGGGTTCCCGATTTGAAAAAATACCCGAAACTCCCACCCCTAGTGTAGATTGATAACTTTAGAATTGAAATATGACCAGAACCACCACAGCAAATACCGAGGGTGGTTTGCAAGGTTCACCGTGCGTGGGAATGTGTGATTATGAGGCATAGTATTTTTGTGTTGACGCTTTCCAACACGGGCCATAATAGGATCCCATGTACAGCTCCGTAGGCAAGTACCAGATTGATAAGCCAAGGGGCTCGTAAAGCTAGCCATAGGTGGTATGAAACATGATGAAACATGATGAAAACAACATGCGACCATGAAAAAAAAAGGGATTTCTTCGGGTTTTTGGACATGATTTTGCTGGAAATATCAAAAGTTCTTCCTAACAGCCATTTTCGGTAGGAGTGAGATTTTTAAGAGCTGAATTTGAAAGGAATTTGAAAGGAATTTGAAAGGAAGTAGGCCTATTTAAAATATTTATCTTATTTGCCTTTATATTCATGTTGTTAGGTACATGCAACAGAAAATACATGTACCTAGCTATATGAGCTCCTTGGCCTATCAATCTGGTACTGGGCCTGCGGAGCTATACATGGCCTGCTACTATGGTGCCTGTTGGACGATGTCAACACAAAAAACACACACATTAGAATCACACATTCTCATGCACACTGGACCTTGGAAACCACCCTCGGTGTTTGCTGTGGTGGTTCTGGTCAAAATGGACTAATAACATGATTAATTTTTGGGTAATATGAACACTTATGTACATAAATTTGTCATACGATTCAGATACGATTCAGCTTACCTTTCGCACGTTGCTGTGAGAATTGTCATTATCATGACAAAAGATGACCTCTAATTCTCTCGATGGAGCTGAGTCGGCAAGAAACACCACTAGTCTAGGTTCTAGACATTTTTAATTATTTTGTCCGTAACACCATGAAGCTATATGAGCTATACAAACCCGTGTGTACGTGTGTGCGCACCATAGTTAGGTGCGCATTGCGCACCCAGCATAGAACGGTGCACGATTCACTCTCCCCACAACTTCGGGTTTGTATAGCTCATATAGCTTCATGGTGTTTCGGACAAAATAATTAAACGGGTACTCCAGCCTGAAATTAATATGAATTGAATAAATAGAGTAAAATTTAACAAACAAATCACTGAAAATTTCATCGAAATCGGATGAAAAATAATGAAGTTATGGAATTTTAAGTTTTGCATTATTTTGGTAAAACAGTTATGTGCACGTCATCATGAATATGCAGTGAGTGAGCTGATGATGTCATATCCCCACTTTTTCTTTTGTATTTTATTATATGAAATTGCAATTATTCAAATTTTCTGCTCCAAGCCTATAACTAAAAGGACCGACTCCTTATTTAATGTGTAAGTTCATCATTGCTGTAACTTATTTTGTTACAAGGGAGATATTTTTTATAGACATGTATGAAAAAATGAAATAATGAAGATTTCATATAATATAGTTAAAAAATGAAAGTGGGGACGTGACATCATCAGCTCACTCATTACATATTCATGATGACATGCATAGAACTGTTTCCCAAAATAATGCAAAACTTAAAAATTCAATAACTTCGTTATTTTTTATCGGATTTCGATGAAATTTTCAGTGTTTTGCTTGTTTAATTTTACTCTATTCATTTGATTAATATTATTTTCAGGCCGGAGTACTCCTTTAAAAACGTCTAGAACCTAGGTCATCTTTTGTCATGATAATGACAATTCTCACAGCAACGTGCGAAAGGTAAGCTGAATCGTATCTCCGCTGACAAATTTATGTACATAAGTGTTCATATTACCCCAAAATTAATCTTTTCCAACATCGGTGAGTTGAATTTATTGTATTTCTTGGATATTTTGTGGTCGGTTTTTGTAAATTAAATGCCGATTTTGAGTGAATGTTTGTGACTTCTGTGCAGTGGTGTTTTAAAAAGTTGAGGTGTATGACTGCCTACATTATACACACGAAGTATAGGAATGTAGCTATGAGTGAGCAGGCCTAGGGCCTACACTATACTTAGACCGAAAATTCTGTCTCTCGTTCGTTAGCTCTTCACTGAGAGACAGAAACGGCCGTATCACTCTGCTGTGCAAACCGAATACACATTGACTTACACACTATAACAGTTTGAATTATTGGCCGATTTTAGTCTAAGACATCGGCAGTATGTAAACAACACGCGATCGCGAAACAAATCGGCGGGGATTTCTCCGGTTTTGGACAAGATTTTGACTTTGGATTTTGCTGAAAATATCAAAAGTTCTTCCTAACGGCCATTTGAGGTAGGAGTGAGATTTTTAAGGGCGGAATTTGAAAGCAAGGTATTTAAAATATTTATCTTATTTTCCCCCCATACCTTTACTACACGCGACAGAAAATACAAACTATTTTTGCATTTTGTATTCGTAGTGGTCAATATGACCACTATTCGTGGTGTGGAAAATACCCACTCATAGCTACATTCCTATACTTCGTGTGTATAATGTAGGCAGTCGTACACCTCAACTTTTTAAAACACCACTGCACAAAAGTCACAAACATTCACTCAAAATCGGCATTTAATTTACTAAAACCGACCACTAAATATCCAAGAAATACAATAAATTCAACTCACCGATGTTGGAAAAGATATTTCCAAAAATCAAATCCGTAATTTACTGTTGATTCTCGCGAAACAAGCTATCGGAGTCATTGTGTACATTTCCTGGTCGCCGCGGGCGCTGACATCTCCCCAAAAGAGTTTTGTCCTTAAAAATTCGGTCCCTATGTAGCATACACGGAAAGTCCCGATTTTCTGTGTGCGCGATCGTAAAGATCAATGTGCGCTTGCGATCCCGAGTTTCTTCGTGGACAAAAATTTTATTGGCCGATTTTAGTCCAAGACATCGGCAGTATGTAAACAACACGCGATCGCGAAACAAATCGGCGGGGATTTCTCCGGTTTTGGACAAGATTTTGACTTTGGATTTTGCTGAAAATATCAAAAGTTCTTTCTAACGGCCATTTGAGGTAGGAGTGAGATTTTTAAGGGCTGAATTTGAAAGCAAGTATTTAAAATATTTATCTTATTTTCCCCCCATACCTTTACTACACGCGACAGAAAATATCAACTATTTTTGCATTTTGTATTCGTAGTGGTCAATATGACCACTCATGGCTACATTCCTATACTTCGTGTGTATAATGTAGGCAGTCATACACCTCAACTTTTTAAAACACCACTGCACAAAAGTCACAAACATTCACTCAAAATCGGCATTTAATTTAAAAAAACCGACCACTAAATATCCAAGAAATACAATAAATTCAACTCACCGATGTTGGAAAAGATATTTCCAAAAATCAAATCCGTAATTTACTGTTGATTCTCGCGAAACGAGCTATCGGAGTCATTGTGTACATTTCCTGGTCGCCGCGGGCGCTGACATCTCCCCAAAAGAGTTTTGTCCTCAAAAATTCGGTCCCTATGGCGTACACGGAAAAGTTCCGATTTTCTGTGTGCGCGATCGTAAAGATCGATGTGCGCTTGCGATCCCGAGTTTCTTCGTGGACAAAAATTATATTGGCCGATTTTAGTCTAAGACATCGGCAGTTTGTAAACAACACGCGATCGCGAAACAAATCGGGGGGGATTTCTCCGGTTTTGGACAAGATTTTGACTTTGGATTTTGCTGAAAATATCAAAAGTTCTTCCTAACGGCCATTTGAGGTAGGAGTGAGATTTTTAAGGGCTGAATTTGAAAGCAAGTATTTAAAATATTTATCTTATTTTTCCCCCCATACCTTTAGTACATGCGACAGAAAATACCAACTATTTTACAGAAATGTACCCGGGAGTGGTACCGTCTGTCTATGGGGAAGGTTGAGAAATGTCAGAAATATTAAAGATTTCCCCATAACAGACGGTTATTTCTGTCTAGTAGGCCTAGTGCCGTGGTTAATAATATGACCATGATGACCACTATTCGTGGTGTGATTTAAACACCATTGTATTTCATTTTTGACAAGCTTTCCAACGATACCAAATTTGTTGGGCTGCTGTCATGGCTGTAAAGAAATCTATTTTCCACCGATCTCCCTACTGTAATAGAATACCAAACCACATTTCCAATATGTGGGTCTGGTATAAATAATTAACGTTAATTTCTCACATTTACGAATTACGGTACGACTTTTTTATTGTTACAAATGCTAGTAATTCACATTCACACACCCATCATAACCCAAGAGCTTGCCTTCGAAATATCAGTTCCATATTCGAGCGACTGTTACTAACCTTTTCTTCCCATTCATCGTTTCCCTTGCCACGTGCGGTCCTTTTTCTCGAAGTCGTCGACGTCGTCGCCATCGCGTCGATCAAATTCATGCACATGTGTGGTAGGAGTACAGAATATGGTGGCTTGCAGATGAAGAAGACAAAGTAGAAAGGAAAAAAAGGGAACAAAAAACACTGACCGTACAAACAAACACCAAAGCACCAACGAAAATTATAGTTGTTATGATCTTCTCACTACTAATACATCCAGAATTTATATCAGACCAGCAGGGAAGGGGATGGGGGGAATTGTCTGGCCTGGGCAACGCCCAAAGTGTTGGGGATCGACTCATGCACTAGTTCTTTACTTACTGAGCTCGATCAATAATCTTATCGGTATGTCCTCAAAATTATTCTTGAAAATTTATGCATGATTGATAGTATCTTGAAGATATTGATTATAACCTTGCTTAACAAATAGGATTTTTTCAAGAAAATAAATCCAGAAAAAATCCGGAAAATGTTCTGATTGGATTACAGTGCTTAGTGGAGCTCCGCAAGGAACAGGCTCGGACCCCATGAGATGGAATAAGCAAGTCGAACATTCCAAATGTAAGGCTATGAAAGTCCTCAACTTCTTGAAAAAAAACTTCTATCAGTCTTCTATACCACAACGAAGGAGAAGTTATATTCCATATTATGTAAAGCGCTTTGATATTAGTTTACTTCTGAAAAGCGCTATATAAATAGACGTTATTAGGTGATCTGTCGGTATCGACAGAACACCTATTAATTTTGTCCGAATTTTCTTCTTTATTAGGTGGTCTGTCGGTATCGACAGATCACCTTTTAATTTTGTCAAGATTTTTCTTCTTTTTATTTCTTTCTTTTTATAACAAATTCTTGTGGCCACCATATCTCAAAATCGGCCAGGTCAATATCATCGAGTTTCATGTCATGTATGAGGTCAATCATGGACATGATCCATTAAGCTTTTGGAGGTCATCATGTCATCGTGACGTCATCAAGACGCCATTTTGTAAATTTACAAGATCGATTATATCTTCATAATCGATCATCAAAAATAAACTATATTCACATCACATAAACTTCAAATGACGAGTCATCAAGCAATGTCCTCACAGGTCATCTAGAGGTCAGGACGTGCGCGTACGCGCGCGTCAAAATTTAAAAATGCTCAAAATCACGTAGGATCAAGTCTGCACACGTTTCAGGTCATTTTGAGCATTTCAAAAATGTCCGTGCGTAAGTGTCCGCGCGCGCGTTTTACGCGCGCGCAAGTCGTAAATAACGTTAAAACGCTGTTTTTTCGATTGATTTGCAATCTTGACACTTTTCTTCATCATTTCCATCAACTTGGAATCAATTTCAATCAATAATAAGGTCGTACGGGCGCGTCAAACTTCAAAATCCGTGCGCGCATCTATGGCGAAAATAACGTAAAAACGTGCAAAAACATGCCTCTACAAAATTAACTCTAGCTCTTTAAATAGTCCATAAATCCCCCAATTTTTTGTCATCATCAGGTAGGGTATGAATCATAGATATGATTTCATGTATCATTTGACCCTTATAAACATTATGACGTCATCAAAATGGCACCAGAAATCCAAATTTCCATTTTTCATGTTTTGACGTCATCACATTTATGCAAATTTGGCTCTAGATTCGTAATTATTGGTCTTTTTTCGCCCAGATTTTGATATGTCATAGCTGAGGCAATTTCCTACAAAATTACTTGCCACCATTTTTCATTTTGATGACGTCATCACAGTGAAATTTTCAATTAAAGACGCCATGTCAGAATTTTCCCTATTTGCGTGTTATGTCTATGGAAGATGACTTTTTTTCGAATCATGAATCTACATGACATCGTTCTCTGAGCAGTATCTCAGTTATTTTTGGTCTATTTTCTTCCAGATTTTAATATGTTGTAGCTGAGACTATAAGCTTTTACAAATGTGGTCTCCAATTTTTGATCAGATGTCGGGATCATGCCCAATTTTTCAGTGCAAAATGTGATTTGAGAATCCCGTTTTCGTTTACGTGTTATCTCTATGGGAAATATTCTGGTCTATCGGTAAAGCACATGACTACCATGGTCAAGGTACCTGGTTCGATCCCCGGGGCCGATTTTTTTTTTTTGTTTTTTGCTTCTTTTTGCCTGTCATTTTACCATCCTCTTCGACTAGTATAACATAAAAAATCACAAATCATGTAATAAACTGCCTTATTTTCCCGTATTATGTCTATTAGAAAGTAGTGTGCAGTAGTTTTGTGTACAACCCTATGGAAATTGTGATTTCCTGTCCTGTATTAGAGCTAAGGGGTTAATCTGCCAAGTATCCTGTATCATCATCATTATTATCATCACCGTCATGATCATCATCGCTATTATATCATCGCCATCATAATATCATTATAATCATCATAATCACCATTATCATCATCACCATAATCATTTTACAATGACCGTTACACATTTTGCTACATTCCCGTCCTCAAGAAGGACCTCCATTCATGGCATTCTTGACATCCTATCTTCAGTTTAGTATTTCCCCATTATTATGATCATCCTGATTACAATCATGATCGTACAAATTGAAGGACAGACCACCTAATTCGTCCTCATGACGAATTAAATTCTAGTTAGGTGGTCTGTCGGTATCGACAGATCACCTATTAATTTTGTCAAGATTTTTCTTTATTTTTATTTATTTATTTTTATTACAAATTTTTGTACCCACCAAATCTCAAAAACGGCAAGGTCAATATCATCGAGTTTCATGTCATGTATGAGGTCAATTATGGACATGATCCATTAACATTTTGGAGGTCATCAGATCATCGTGACGTCATCAAGACGCCATTTTGTAAATTTACAAGATCGGTTATATCTTCATAATCGATCATCAAAAATCAACTATATTCACATCACATAAACTTCACATGACGGGTCATCAAGTCATGTCCTCACAGGTCATCTAGAGGTCAGAACGTGCGCGTACGCGCGCGTCAAAATTTAAAAATGCTCAAAATCACAAAGGATCAAGTCTGCACACGTTTCAGGTCATTTTGAGCATTTCAAAAATATCCGTACGTAAGCGTCCGCGCGCGCGTTTTACGCGCGCACAAGTCGTAAATAACGTTAAATCGCTGTTTTTTCGATTGATTTGCAATCCTGACACTTTTCTTCATCATTTCCATCAACTTGGAATCAATTTCAATCAAACATAAGGTCGTACGGGCGCGTCAAAGTTCAAAATCCGTGCGCGCATCTATGGCAAAAATAACGTAAAAACGTGCAAAAACATGCCTCTACAAAATTAACTCTAGCTCTTTAAATAGTCCACAAACCCCCAATTTTTTTGTCATCATCACGTAGGGTATGAATCATAGATTTCATTTCATGTATCATTTGAACCTTATAAACATTATGACGTCATCAAAATGGCGCCAGAAGTCAAAATTTCCATTTTTCATGTTTTCACGTCATCACATTTATGCAAATTTGGCTCTAGATTCGTAATTATTAGTCGTTTTTCGCCCAGATTTTGCTATGTCATAGCTGAGACAATATTCTACAAGATCAATCATCACGGTTTTTCATTTTGATGACGTCATCACAGTGAAATTTTCAATTAAAGATGCC
This sequence comes from Heliocidaris erythrogramma, assembly GCA_025617745.1. Classification (NCBI taxonomy): domain Eukaryota; kingdom Metazoa; phylum Echinodermata; class Echinoidea; order Camarodonta; family Echinometridae; genus Heliocidaris; species Heliocidaris erythrogramma. Next base: position 45,489,699 of record CM046866.1, read on the forward strand.
ATGTCAGAATTTTCCCTATTTGCGTGTTATGTCTATGGAAGATCATTTTTTTTCGAATCATGAATCTACATGACATTGTTCTCTGAGCTGTATCTCAGTTGTTTTTGGTGTATTTTCTTCCAGATTTTAGTATGTTATAGCTGAGACTATAAGCTTTTACAAGTGTGGTCTCCAATTTTTGATCAGATGTCGGGATCATGCCCAATTTTTCACTACAAAATGTGATTTGAGAATCCCGTTTTTCGTTTACGTGTTATCTCTATGGGAAATGTTTTGGTATATTGGTCAAAGCACTTGCCTCTCACTCCGGTGACCCAGGTTCGATCCCCGGTGAGTCCATTAAAATTTATTTTTTTTTGCTTCTTTTTGCCTTTCATTTTACCATCTTCTTCGACTATTATAACATAAGCAATCACAAACAAAGTAATAAAATGTCTTATTTTGCATGTTATGTCTATTAGAAAGTAGTGTGCAGTAGTTTATGTATAACCCTATGGAAAATCTGATTCCCTGAAGTGTATTAAAGCTATCCTGCAATATCATTAGTCCTATTTGATATCACAATTTCTCAAAATGATAATGATGTTGATGATAATCATGATGATGATCACCATTATCATCATCATCATCATCACCATCATCATCATTATATCATTATCATGATAATCATCAACATCAATATCTTCATTACTGTCATGATATTCATGATGATGATGATGATGATAATGATAATGATGATTATCATCAACATCATTATCATCAGCACTGTCATGATGATATAATGATCATCATCATGATTATCTTCAACATCATTATCATCATCACTGTCATGATGATATTCATGATGATGATGATGATATAATATCATCACCGTCATGATCATCATTGCTATTATTATTGTCATCACCATCATTATATCACCTTCATCATGATAATCATCACCATTATCATGATTGTTATCTTGCACAAATATTATCACATCTTCCAATGACCGTTCCACACATTTTCTACATTCCTGTCCTCAAGAAGCATCTCCATGCGTGGCATTCTTGACTTCCTATCTTCAGTTTAGTATTTCCCCATTATTATGATCATCCTGATTACAATCATGATCATACCAATTGAAAGACAGACCACCTAATTCGTCCTCATGACGAATTAAATTCTAGTTTTTATTTATTTATTTTTATAACAAATTGTTGTGGCCACCAAATCTCAAAATCGGCCAGGTCAATATCATCGAATTTCATGTCATGTATGAGGTCAATCATGGACATGGTCCATTAAGCTTTTGGAGGTCATCATGTCATCGTGACGTCATCAAGACGCCATTTTGTAAATTTACAAGATCGATTATATCTTCATAATCGATCATCAAAAATCAACTATATTCACACCACATAAACTTCACATGACGGGTCATCAAGTCATGTCCTCACACGTCATCTAGAGGTCAGGACGTGCGCGTACGCGCGCGTCAAAATTTAAAAATGCTCAAAATCACGTAGGATCAAGTCTGCACACGTTTCAGGTCATTTTGAGCATTTCAAAAATGTCCGTGCGTAAGCGTCCGCGCGCGCGCTTTACGCGCGCACAAGTCGTAAATAACGTTAAAACGCTGTTTTTTCTATTGATTTGCAATCCTGACACTTTTCTTCATCATTTCCATCAACTTGGAATCAATTTCAATCAATAATAAGGTCGTACGGGCGCGTCAAATTTCAAAATCCGTGCGCGCATCTATGGCGAAAATAACGTAAAAACGTGCAAAAACATGCCTCTACAAAATTAACTCTAGCTCTTTAAATAGTCCACAAACCCCCCAATTTTTTGTCATCATCAGGTAGGGTATGAATCACAGATTTCATTTCATGTATCATTTGACCCTTATAAACATTATGACGTCATCAAAATGGCACCAGAAATCCAAATTTCCATTTTTCATGTTTTGACGTCATCACATTTATGCAAATTTGGCTCTAGATTCGTAATTATTGGTCTTTTTTCGCCCAGATTTTGATATGTCATAGCTGAGGCAATTTCCTACAAAATTAGTTGCCACCATTTTTCATTTTGATGACGTCATCACAGTGAAATTTTCAATTAAAGACGCCATGTCAGAATTTTCCCTATTTGCGTGTTATGTCTATGGAAGATGACTTTTTTTCGAATCATGAATCTACATGACATCGTTCTCTGAGCAGTATCTCAGTTATTTTTGGTCTATTTTCTTCCAGATTTTAATATGTTGTAGCTGAGACTATAAGCTTTTACAAATGTGGTCTCCAATTTTTGATCAGATGTCGGGATCATGCCCAATTTTGAACTACCAAATGGGATTTGAGAATCCCGTTTTTCGTTTACGTGTTATCTCTATGGGAAATATTTTGGTCTATTGGTCAAAGCACTTGCCTCCCATGCAGGTGACCCAGGTTCGATCCCCGGCGGGTCCATAACAATTTTTTTTTTTTTGCTTTTTTTTGCCTGTCATTTTACCATCCTCTTCGACTATTGTAACATAAACAATCACAAATCATGTAATAAACTGCCTTATTTTCCGTATTATGTCTATTAGAAAGTAGTGTACAGTAGTTTGTGTACAACCCTACGGAAATTGTGATTTCCTGTCCTGTATTAGAGCTATATGGTTAATCTCCCAAGTATCCTGTATCATCATCATTATTATCATAACCATCATGATCATCATCGCTATTATTATATCATCATCATCATCATTCTATCATTATAATCATCATAATCACCATTATCATCATCACCATAAACATTTTACAATGACCGTTACACATTTTGCTACATTCCTGACCTCACGAAACATCTCCATTCATGGTATTCTTGACATCCTATCTTCAGTTTACCATTTCCCCATTATTATGATCATCCTGATTACAATCATGATCGTACAAATTGAAAGACAGATCACCTAATTCGTCCTCATGACGAATTAAATTCTAGTTATTATTATTATTATTATATTCCATGTTAGTTAAACCCATGCATGCACCTTATATGCTTCTTCTGCCTGGGACCCTTATACAACCAAAAACATCAACCATCTTGAAAAGATCCAGAATGCAGCAGCTAGATTCATCACCGGCATACTGTTTGTTTTTATAAGATACCCCATAGTCTTGTGGATATAAATTACAAGACATACATTTCACCAAAAGAAAGTCGGGCAAGACGGGGCCATCAACAGTTCAACGTTAATCAAGTCAGGACTGATGCATATGCATACTCATTTTCCCCAAGGACTCAGACTGGAATAGCCTGCCCCCTTCAGTAGTTAGCCAGCCGTCTATAAATAGCATCACTTAATAAAGTTATTCAAAACCAGCAACTTAAAATAGGTGACTGTTCACGACACACCTCCAGTTTAACCTTTACGGCGTCTTTTGGAGGATATCAACCAAGTACCAAGTCATGAGTTTAGGTTTATGACTCGAACCCCATACAACGAGTTGGTGATGTAGTTTTAGGTGTGGACGTGGTTACTGATAAAAGTAGGAAAAGCAATATATTCTCAATCAAGTATTGGTATATTGCCATGCACGAAGAAGCAGCAAAATGTACAATCTATCTTATGTATAAACTATAAAAATATTCCTTGTTTTTTTCAAGCCGTTGCACATTGAAACTATGAAAAATGATGATAGCAATAATATTCTTAATCAAGTATTGGTGATGAGTACACAAAGCGTGAACCCCAGGGGGCGGCTGCAGGGAGGAGTTTGACGTTTTTTGAATTTGAAAGATAATGGCTCGTAGCAGTGGGTATCTGGGGGGGGGGGGGGGGGGGCATGGCCCCCTTGTGTCCCCTGCCTACACCAGCGTGTATAAACTATAAAAATATTCCTTATTTTCTACAATCTTTTGCACATTGAAACTATGAAAATATTATTTTGCCTTTTTTTTACACCGTTGAACAGAATATTCATTCCGCAACAAACTAATCCGAATGCTCATTAATTTTTTACAACTTCCTGACTTAATTCAGTAACAAACAATCGTAATGTATTGTAACATATAATTAAAAAAAAAAGTGGCATATGGTAGCAGTAATTAATGAAGCTGCATGCTGCAGTCACTGATCTAGGGCAGGCGCAGCGGAACGTCACGCTCGGACCGTGGAAGTGGGGGGGGGGGGGCACATTTTGTTTGGCTGACAATAAAGGTGCCCCCACTTCCATTGTCCGAGCCCGACGTTCCGCCGCCACTGATTTAGGGTTAGTCAGGCCGTAGCCAGGGTTTCTAAAGGGGTGTTTTTGGCATAAGTGGACCTTTTTGTCATAATCAATACGTTTTTGGCAAAAGTGGACCTTTTTGTCATAATCATTACAACTGACAGCGTGTGGGTAATTCTGGTAACAAAGATTAAAGGTGTGTGTGTGTGTTTTTTTTCATGGAAAAGCGGACCTCAGCCCAAGAAGGGGGGGGGGGGGGGTCGTCCGACCCCTCCGACCCCCCTCTGGCTACGGGCCTGTTAGTTGTTAAAAGGGCGGAGTGGAGAGGGGAGAGAAATATTCGGCCCGCGCCCGAACACATTAATAAAGGGATACTCAATCGCAGATTGTGGACGTTTTTATGCCGCGAGAGGGCACCGTGTTCGTTACCTGATCATGCCGTTGCCCCGTGGGGTGCAATCTTCGGACAGACTAGTCGCTGTGCAACATGCACGCTCCGTCTGAGCTCGAGCTCTCGTGCGAGATTAGGTCGGCTTCGTCCGAAATATAATCCCAGTAGTCCAACGGACGCGTTCGACGCACAAACTTTGTGTACGAGTGAATGGGGCTTACGCAATCCTGACTTTCCCCACAGCCGCCTGGTTGCGTATCCCTTTAAAGTAGAACTTTAATGATTTTAAATATTGGCTTAATACTTATTATTGCATAGATGGCATATATTAAACAAGGTTATCCAAATTCAACGCTTGGAAACATTTGAAGTAATGATTATTATCAATTATAAAACGGTAAAATACAGCCCCCGATATAGCAGCTGAAGAGCTCCTCGAACGCTGCTGAGATATGTGACGACACACCCTGGACCAGTCCTGTCTAAGCAGACGATGTCCCATAACATCTTACACATTTTTCAGAGCCTATTTTGTCATCTCCTCTTCACTTATTTCTCTTCCTTCACTAGCGTCAGTCAGTCTAGCGTTAGTCTGTTGCCTCACTCTTAACTTCGTGTATGGTATTATTTTGATGAAAAATGCAGCGTTAAAAAAATAAAGGAATCAGTCACTTGTAAACAAAATAAGACGCCATTGTATTTTCAGCTGCTTGCACCGGGGCATGTTCGGCGTTTCAAGAGGGAACGAATACCATCCTGCTATTATTCGGAGGGCTTTTCAATTTGAAAGTGGGGTTTATTTCATTGATCATTGACCCTTCTCCTGTGTATTTACAATCAAACGGTTTTAGCTATCAGAATCAGTTTCACTTTCCCTTTATAATGGTGTGAAATAAGATCATGTTTAAATACACTAAACTCTTTATAATTTGATAAATAATTGCATTGCAATTACGTTCATTCATTATAGGACGTCGTCTGCTTAAGCAGGATCGATCCCGAGTGTGACGACATCAAAACATCGCTATATTTCTGGCGAATCCTCGGATATTCCAGATGCTGAGAAGAGCTTTTATTTGTGTTGTTTTTATAATCATCAGATACGCAGTTGACATAAAACTTATACGATTGCCATCTGTAAGCTTCCCCGTTTCTAGTGATACATTAATTGCCATATTTGTGATTTTCTTTGAATATCTACTTTAAGCCACATGTGAGTGGCAGTAAAGTGCAGTGCATGTGCTTGAGCGAGAGTGGGTCAATATCTTATTATTTTGATGATTCCAAAACCTCAATACACCAGTTCATACAAGTTCAGTAGACATGATCGACCGTTCTGAGCTGCTTTAAGACAGTTTCTTTCACAATGCAATCGCATGACCAGAACTCAACTTTATCTGTAATTCGAGAGCATGTTATTATACCTCATCGTCATCAACATCATCATCATCCTATAGCGGGTCCCCATTCCGAGGAGGCATGTCTCATTGAGACCTGTACATGATTGGGGGGGGGGGGGGGGTGGGAGGGCTTCCATACATGGGAATTTTTCCAAAATTTGTGATAAAACTTGCATTTTAGAACATCCCAAAATGTTTTTCTGTGTGATTAAATGTTGTCTATAAAGTCACGGCAAATATGTATACAACAAAATATTAATAATCATAACATAAGATATTTAAATATGTGTGTTATAAATTATTTGTAATAATGCAGGAAAAAGAAGGTAGATAAACAGTCTGTTGTTCAATGCTCGAAGGAGAAGTTTTACATGTAGTGATAGTGGCTCAATTATAGCCTATATAGGTGACCATAATTATAACCCATATTGACACCAATCGCATGCGCACGATATGTTATCCCAACATTTTATTATCAAAAAGATTGATCAAAATTCAAAACCGATGGAACATGAGATAACTTTGGAGTGAGAGAGAGCAGCGGTTTTTAAAACTCTATAAAGATTTTTTACCTTTGGGTAAAGTTGAAGTTTCAAAACCATTTTGGCGATCAAAATAAATGGAAGATCAGACAAATGAGCAGCGATTTCTAAGGAAATGATTAATGTGACTTTATCAGCACTAGATGTTTTTTGACCCTAACATTGTATGATAGCGCCCCTCTAGTTCCCAAGACAAATTAAAATTTTCTCGTCTTATTATATGCCCCGGCCGCTGACTAAAATTATATTTGACAACTATTTGCCATGTTTATGATGAGATCATGAGAATTAACCGGTTATCAGTCATTGGTTAGGCAGCGCTGCACTGCGATATAAGAACTTGTTTAACATGATTATTGTCCTGACATTATAGGCAAGGTCGCAAATTATCTTTACTGGCATGGAGAATTTAGATGGGTAGAGATCCCCCATTATCCCCCACGTCCTAATTTTTTATTGACACTGATGAGTTATTAACCGAAATTACATATTTTGTAATATCAGACTTGATATATGATAGCATTTTAGATAAATGCATGGTCATCAACGGAACCACGGGAGTAAATATGCAAAAATTTCCTTTTAACTGGGGGGGGGGGGGGATCATTCATGGAGAACAAAGTCACCCCTATAATGAAAATAAGGAATGCACGGATCTACGCCAATAAGAATAACAATGAACAATGCAAGCGAACGAATTTTCTTTGATATTTTTCGCATTGAAATTATGGCATTTTTTATTTCCTTATATACTTCTAATCATTAACGAATGTGATGGTATTTCAAGATCAAACATAATGAGTTTGGATAATTATTAGTTTTAAGTTAATGTAGCATAATTCTCATTCATTTTATCAAAAAAATATTGGGGGGGGGGGCAGTGATAATACATGCGGGCCACCCAAAACCCTCAATTTTGGGGGATATATACCCCCACCCCCACCCCCGGGATCGACACCCATGCCTGCAACCGCGTATATCACTTTCTGAAAGCACCCTAAACGGGAATTGCAGTATAGTAGTTTTGATACCCTAGTAGAGGTCGATGCCCTAAACAGGGAAACCCGTCTATAACAGGGGTATCGATACGTGTTCATGATTGGGGGGGGGGGGGAATGACCGGTGAGGGAGCGAAGCCAGTGGAGTATCTAGGGATTATGGCGCCCGCGGGGCAAACACTGAGGTTACGCCCCCCCCCCGAGTGCCCAAACTTATCTACGTTATTGTACAAGCGAGGGAGCAAAGCGACCGAGCGGCAAATTTTTCAATTTCTAACCCTAAAAAACGCAATTTCTCGTGCATTGTGCATTTTACCCAGGAAATTTTGCAATTGACCACAGCAATTGAGCGGTATAGAGAAGCTCGAATTTTATACATTGATAAACGGTTTTCTATTAATAATATAATAATATTATAAGATTTATAAGGCGCCGAATCCACTTGATGATCAAATGCTCAAGGCGCAACTTGTGCAAAAGATGAAATACATCACAAATAAGCAAAAGTGCAATAGGAGAGGTAAGGACATGAAAGGTAATGGTAATCAATTATAGGCCAAATTAAACAGATACTTTTTAAGATTATTTTTGAGCACTTCAACAGAACTGCTATTTCTAATCCCTTGAGGAAGAGTATTCCATATCGACGGCCCAGCATGAGCGAAGGTAATTCGCTCCCCCCCACTTTGTGTTAAGCCTAGGAATAACAATTAGCCAGAGTTTTGAGAACGTAACAGTCTAGAGGGAATGTAATGCTTGATCAAACCAATGTGGTACTGCATGCGGAGCAGAGCCATGTATACAGTGAAATAATAACAGAAGAATCTTGAAAACAATACGTTCTTCTACAGGCAACCCAGTGGCGTATCCAGGGGGTGGCGCAACAGGCGCCCCCCCCCTATTGGCCGTCGTAAAAAAAAAAACTAGCAAAAAAAAAAAAAGTTGTTCATTAAATAGGCTTCAAAATTGGTCACATATAGGATTATTTTGCATCTCAGCCCTTCTTCAGAAGCAAAAATTTTCCATTTTTTTTTCCTTAGACCCCTCCCCCAGGACGGCGATCAATAATGCCTGGCGCCCCCCTATTGGGAAATCCTGGATACGCCCCTGCAACCAATGAAGTGATTTGAGAACTGGTGTAATGTGACTGTGCTTGTTGGAGAGGGTCACGACTATGGTCACGACACGAGCAGCGGCATTCTGTAATTTTTGTAATTTTGCAAGTAGGTTGTCAGGCAAACGAAACAAGAGGCCATTACCAAAATCCAAGCGAGATGAGATTAAAGCATGAGTAATTTTCTCAGTGGCACTATTTCCGAATAAAACCTAAATTGCGCAACTGATAACGAACTGATTTTGAGACATATTGAATTTGTGTAGACATTGTCATATTTGAGTCGAGAAACACACCAAGGTTACGGCATACATTGGATAAGGTAATTTCATGTCCAGCAAGAGTAATTGGAGTGATGGAAATCTTCTCTAACTTCTATACAATCGGGAGCAAAACTAACGAAACCCGTAGAGTCTTGAGAAAGAGTCGGGAAATTCAGCAAGGATATACCTGAAGTTGAGGTTTCTTTCAAAAGTTGAACCTTGGCAAATGTTGTTTTACACACTTTATCCTATATTGGGGGCGCAATATTTAGCAGGATTCATAAACTTACATGATATAGCAAGCAAAGCAGTTACATCTTTATTTTTTTTAAATTTTGAACCCTTTAAGCTATTTAAGAATAAACTGGGGGCGCGAAATTACGAGATCCTGAAAGAAAATAATTAGCCACCCCTTCTTGATACACTCAAGTACTGGTAACCAACCCAGTGTATTCATATATGCACAGATTTTTCTTTTCCCCTCTCTTTGTTATTCAAAATGTCAGTATTTCAACAATGAAAACTTCTCCACCATTATATAGACTGAATTGGCTTGATATTAATGAATACACCTTGAAATAAGAACAGATGTAAAATACTTATTGCGTAACACAGTACCACAACTTAAATCATTCATCCATTTATACACAATAACTCCATTTATACTAACTCATTCCACCTTTTACAGAGTTAAATTCTCTCTCTACACTCCTATAGTATGAAGAGTATGGTTTTGCAAGGATCATGCAGATGGAATTACATTTGAATAAGTAGGGCTCAAGTTCGCACCCGGTATGGAAATATCCAAAGTTGCATGGCTTGGCTTAGCTTCAGTGTCATTGAGGAAACTTTATGGTGGAAATAAAACTTCACGTCTCTCTGAGCAAGATAGATGGATGTACATGTTATGTTGAAATGTCTATTTCTCCATCTTACCCCCAGGACAACTACCCCCAAGGCCAATTACCCCCCGAAATGATGATTACACCCCCCCTGGGAAAATTTGTTTAGCCCCCCCCCCCCCCCCCCCGACGACTAGGCCTACTCTCCTAACAATTACCCCTCCATCGGACAACTACCCCAGAATCCAAAGGAAGTTGTCCAGGGGTAGTTGTCCTGGGGTAATTGTCGTAGGGTGTACTAGTAGTTGTCCAGGAGGTAGTTATCCGGGGGGTAGTTGTCTGGGGGGAATTTGCTAGGGGTAGTTGTCCGGTAATACGCTAAAAAGAGACCCGAAAAAGTTGAAGCCTGTACTTTTTTTTTTGCTTTTGAATTGTTTGCCTTATCTCTTTTTCTTCGGGGGGGGGGGGGAGGGAAGGGCGATCGAGGGGCGAGGGGAATGGGCATATTGTGTAAACGCAGCCTGTGTGTCTAGTCAAGGAGTTATAACTCCTTGGTCAAGTGCATGATCTACCAGCTATATGTGCATGCGCGCTGCGCTGTACTGCATAGAGAGCTAGCTCGGGCTCGCTCTTGCATAATTATGCAGCACAGCTGAAATTTGTTTCTTCCGGCCGCATGCATGCGCCGGCCGTTCCTCCTAGCCTGGGCTAGTTTAGCTAGCTAGCACGCCTATATATAGCCTGCATGGCCTTGTGATGGTCTCTGCAGTTGATTAGATCATTAGCGGTATACGGTACGGTACACACACTCAGACTGTTGTCAGAGATCTTTTCAGCGTTAGGTTGGACTGCAGTTTTGTACTGTTAATACTGATTTTCTTGGGTAAGTTCATTCACCTATCTTACTCCTGATGCTAAAGCTTAAACTAAGCAAGTGAATCCAAAATATTTTGATGTTAGCAATTTTATATTGAAACCTAGTTTAGTAACAACTTAAAGTACTTGTCTAAACTTTAATTGAGCTACCTTTGGTCGCCAGATTCAAGGAGCGTAATTAAAGCCGAGGCGTAAACATTAGAAGTTTAGTTTAACAAACATGTTACTAACAATACATGATCATGATTAACATGATTAAGGGAATCTTTACTTGTCTTAAGTCTAAGACTTTAGTTCTTCTGGTAAGTGAGCTTTCTCATTCTTTTTATGTGAGTTTGGAAGATTCCCCTGAACAGGATTGCTCTTCAAATGCTCTTAATTTTTTATATTTGAAATATGACTAGAAATAGCTGAAATATTCGGGCCGAACATTCATGCCACTTGTTATGCTTGTGTGTGTGTGTCCCATATACCCATTTCTGTGTGCAGTACATGTGCTTTTCAGCAAGATTGGGTCAATTTCTTATCTATTTTGATGATTCCAAAACAACACAGTATAAAACAATTCTTATGTAGACATGGTCAACCTTTCCCAATTCCTTTGTCATGTTTGAGACAGTTTCTTTCACAGTATAATTGCATGACCAGAACTAGCCCAACCAGACGGCGTGCAAAGCACGGCATCTGACAAGGAGGCCATAGACTTTCATTGCGAAACTCCTCAATGTCGCTAAAATTAAGTCATAAAATTCAATGAAAATGTAGGTTGACCTTATAATTTTACGTTATACTCACATGAAATCGATTGCTCGGATGGATTTGTAAGTTCAATCCCCAGCAGGCCGTCGGGCATGTCCAAGACCATATAGGGTATAAAATTTCGACTTTTGACTGCTAGAACCACACCACGAATAGTGGTCATATTGACCACTACGAATACAAAATGCAAAAATAGTTGATATTTTCTGTCGCGTGTAGTAAAGGTATGGGGGGAAAATAAGATAAATATTTTAAATACTTGCTTTCAAATTCAGCCCTTAAAAATCTCACTCCTACCTCAAATGGCCGTTAGAAAGAACTTTTGATATTTTCAGCAAAATTCAAAGTCAAAATCTTGTCCAAAACCGGAGAAATCCCCGCCGATTTGTTTCGCGATCGCGTGTTGTTTACATACTGCCGATGTCTTAGACTAAAATCGGCCAATAAAATTTTTGTCCACGAAGAAACTCGGGATCGCAAGCGCACATTGATCTTTACGATCGCGCACACAGAAAATCGGGACTTTCCGTGTATGCCACATAGGGACCGAATTTTTAAGGACAAAACTCTTTTGGGGAGATGTCAGCGCCCGCGGCGACCAGGAAATGTACACAATGACTCCGATAGCTCGTTTCGCGAGAATCAACAGTAAATTACGGATTTGATTTTTGGAAATATCTTTTCCAACATCGGTGAGTTGAATTTATTGTATTTCTTGGATACTTAGTGGTTGGTTTAAGTAAATTAAATGCCGATTTTGAGTGAATGTTTGTGACTTTTGTGCAGTGGTGTTTTAAAAAGTTGCGGTGTATGACTGCCTACATTATACACACGAAGTATAGGAATGTAGCTATGAGTGGCTAGAACCTGTCTATGGTCGAAATAATTCAAAATGAAACTAGGATAGCGAGCGCGTGTAGCCAGGATTGGCTTCGTGAATGTAAAAAAAAAAAAAATGGCTATACGCCTTCTACATCACGAAGCCAGGCGTTCTTACCCAGCAATCTAATTGCGCACGGGTTAGCAGGACTGGAAAATGCCCTGAAATAACACTTTTCTGATAACTCCCGCGACCGACAGCTCCTTTCGCACAGCGTATCCCCCTAGGAAAACGTTTAGAATTAGAATGTCTTTTTGATCGTACGTATTTTTACCAAAAAATCCAAAAAAGATCGTAAGAAATTTCCGAAAACTCGCCAGTGTTTGTGTGTATCCATGCCTCCTCTTGTCATGCAGATAAGACATTTTGGGTGGCTGTCAGTCACAAAAGGAAGTCTACCCGTAAATTCAACAATGATTATATTGAATTTTTGGTTTCTTTTTGACTGCTGCAACTGTGATGTGAGTGTTTGATACAGTCCCACATAGATGTCATTCTGCGTTCCGGCGTGACGTCATTTTCCTAACCACGACCCTAGTAATGCCTCAGTGGGTGAAAACATGGCCTGCTTGAGCTTCGTACTTAGTTGACTTTGGTCCCACACGTAGCATTTGCGTGCCGTAAATCAATTGCATTTTATTTCTATGCACTTGGAACGACACTCGCACAGCGAACATCATCGGAAATTCACTCCTGGCAGGATAACCTCATACTTGTAGGAGTGGTTGATGTCATATTCAGGAAATTCAAAAAAATATAAACAAAACTTTCACAAAACTGAGTAGGTGGGACTGTACAAAGTCCCATACCATAACTATATGATACTGTGAACAGCTGCATTGGCTTTTGCTAAACAGTCGGGTAACGTCGCGTCGCGTTGGTAGAAATTTTCGAACATTTTTCAGGAAGGTGTCTTCAAGGGGACAAATTGAAAAAGAGTCCATCTCAGTATGATTTTTCCCGTTTTCAGGCTAAAAACGACAAACAAGGGAATAAAGAAAACAATAGAAGGATAATGCAAAGAAAAACATGAACTATAAAGAGAGAATAGAAGGGTAGGAAGGATGGAAGAAAATATGATGAAAGGAAACAAAGAATACAACAAAAGGAAAGTTGGAAAGTAAAAATAAGTGGATAAAAACAAAGAAAAACATAAAGAAAGATAGAGACATAAATGATAGAAGGATAAAGATATTAAGAGTAAGATAGAAGAGAAGATGCAATTGCGGCAAGCTGGCGCGCGTGCCGGGCTAGACTCGAGCGAGCTAGCTGTGAGATTCTTTTCACATTTTTAGCACTTACTGTAGGCCTATTACTGGATACTTTTACTTTTTACGTTATACAAATAAAATGTGCATCCAATGTTTATCACGTAATGAATAGTAAAATAAAAATCATTCCGAAAATAGTGATTTAGTAATGTGTTTTTTTTGTTTTCTAAAAAAAAAGGTTTTGAAATATTAAACTATGAATAATTCTAGAGCAAGTCCTAACTTCAACTCTTTTTTTTTGGGGGGGGGGGGGTAGCGTGTGTGTGTTCCATTTTTTTTTTACAGGGTAATTATTTTGTTTTTCATTGCTATATTGTCCTTTTGCGGTTTACATATATTAGAGAGATATGAGAGAGATAGAACGAGATAGACACTCTTTATGATAAACCCCGAAGTTACCCATGTTTATTTGTTAATTAATATTCATAACCCCCCCCCGCCCCACCATGAAATTAAATTTTGTTTTCCATCTTTCATAATGTTACTGTTTATATTTATTCTTTTTATCCTCTTTTTTTATTGCTTTCCATCTTCACTTTGTTATTCTTTGTTCCCTTTTATCATCTTCTCTTCCACCTTTCTTCATGTTTATATTTATCTTTTTATCATTTTTCTCTCTCGCTTATCTCTTGCTTTTATCTATCTATCAATTATCTTTCCATCCTTCCTCTCGTTATGATATTCTTTGTTTCCTGTTATCATTTTCTCCCCCACCTTCCTCACGTTAATCTTTATCCTTCTATCATTTCTCTTGTCTTTCTTTATATAAGTTAAACTTTTTTTTTCCTATCATTTCTCTCTCTATCTTTCATATTCTTTTTAAAATCATTTTCTGCTTCCCATCTTTATTTACTTTCCTTAAAACATTCTTTGCTTTTATCCTATCATTTTGTTTTCCTTTCATCTTTTCTTTCGTTATGTTATTCCTTTATTCAAATCATCTTCTCTTCTATCTTTCCTTATGTTACTCTTAATATCTTTATCCTTCTATCATTTATGTCTCTATCTTTCTTTGTTTTTCTTTGTTTTTCTCCACTTATTTTTACTTTCCAACTTTCCTTTTGTTGTATTCTTTGTTTCCTTTCATCATATTTTCTTCCATCCTTCCTACCCTTCTATTCTCTCTTTATAGTTCATGTTTTTCTTTGCATTATCCTTCTATTGTTTTCTTTATTCCCTTGTTTGTCGTTTTTAGCCTGAAAACGGGAAAAATCATACTGAGATGGACTCTTTTTCAATTTGTCCCCTTGAAGACACCTTCCTGAAAAATGTTCGAAAATTTCTACCAACGCGACGCGACGTTACCCGACTGTTTAGCAAAAGCCGCTGCATTTTGTTTTTGGTTCCCATGATACATTTTCTGTCTTTGAAATCTCTATAGATCTATTGGTAAATTGATATGTACCTATTATGAATAATCCGAACATATGATCTGAACGTATTTTGTTGGTTCCCAGCGTTTATCTGGATTTTTCCTGCCGAGTTTGATCGCGTTTTAACCCATTTTCCCCATCTTTGGCGGCATTTAATGTGATCAGGAAAAATACAAAATGAAAGATTATCCCTGCATTATATTGTGGTTGTGACAACCTATGGCACTTCAAATTTTTGGCAGTTTGATGAAAAGAAAAAAACATTGCTACAAAACCAAAATGCGTGCAAAGTCGATGTGTTGCTATGCGTTGCCAAGCTATTGTTTTCACCCATTGGTTGCCATCAAGACGAAAGTTCCCGGATGTCCGGAACGGGGAATAGGCAAAGGCCTATGATTATGAAGTGCACAAGTGCGATCTGAGTACGAACTTGCAGACAATGCAGTTGGCTATATGTCTGTGCCAGTAAATAGGTGGTTCTTTTTGTTAGTGTTACATTTGCATGAGAATTTTGCACCTATTTTTATAATTTTCTCATTAAGTTAGATTTGGTATCAAATTATAGCTTTTGAAGAGGTCAACACATGCATACCATAATTCCCTCCTATGTTTATTGTATTCCACGGCAGAATGCCAGAGGATACTTTGGATTCAGCAGTGTTCCGCTGCCGTGTCACATTCTTGTGTGTGCTCTAACTGCCACATTCCTTGACGGATTTCTTTCAAATTTCGTATGGAGGTGTATCTTGGTATAATCTACACATCTATAATTTTTGGTAATGCTGCCCCCAGTATTCCGTCTTTTATAAGGTCAAAGGTCATATTTTGATAGATGTCTTGTGTGCACTCTTGTGTGCACTCTGGCGGTCACATTTCTCAACAGATTTCGTTCAAATTTTGCATCAAGTTGTCTCTTGCTATAATCTAAAACCTATAGTTTTTGGTGATGCTGCCACCAGTGTCCCGTCTTTTATAGGGAAAAAGGTCATACTTTAGAGGATGGCGTGAGTGCACTCTTCAGGCCACATTTTTTAATGGATTTCTTACAAATTTTGTATGGAGATGTATCTTGGTACAATCTACAAATTTATACTTTTTAATAATGCTGCCCTTATTGTTCCGTCTTTTATAGGGTCAAAGGTCATACATTATGTCTTTTGTGCACTCTTACTGCCACATTTCTTGCCGGATATCTTTCCAATTTTATATGGAGGTGCCTTAGTAAAATCTACATATCTTTACAGTTTTTGGTGATGCTGCCCCCAGTGTTCGTCTTTTAAAGGGTCAAAGGTCATATTTTAGTGGATATCTTGTGTGTGCTCTGCAGGTCACATTTCTTGACAGATTTCTTGACAGATTTCTTGACAGATTTCTTTCGAATTTTCTATAGAGATGCATTATACTCTAATCTGCACACTGTGTTTTGGTGATGCTGCTCCTAGTGTTAACAATAGTCCGCGCCACTGCTGGCAATCGCCACGCCATCCTTTTGTTTGAGGGAGGGGAGGGGAGGTTCTTTGTCCCTCCGAACAGAAGGATGACACAAATCGCTGCCAGTGCCGGGGGATACATTTGCATTGCACGCCAATGGACATTTCTAGTTTGTATTGTATTAGTCTAATTTACCTTTGATTAACGAACTAGCGGGGTAGAGGATGATCTGGAGGAGCAAAATCACTAAATGTGATTCAGACGAGTTGTATTCACTTCTAAAAATGTTTTTTGAGGGCTAATTCAAATTAAACAACTATAGATCAATATGGTCAAATTTGCTTTTATTTAATCCTTGTAAATTGGGACTAATTAGTTCTTACTAATTAACCAAGTTATCAAGGTGGCACTTGAGTTTACATCTTCATCACCCCTCATGGTTGTCATAAGGTAAAGTCCTTAACTGTTAACATGAAATTATCTGAAACTAAGACCCGTTCTCATTACTGAGATAGCATGCTCTAATGTGCACTACATTTTAGATCGCGTCATCTCTAAAGTGAGAACACGACGGTGCCTTCCACAGAAGTCCATGACGATCCAGAACAGCAGACCGCTAGACCACCTCTACGGGGTGCTCCACAAGAGATAGCGTGATTTAATAATTAACAATTCTTATATAGCGCATAACACTTTGCGGAGCATGTCTCTATGCGCTTAGAGAGTAAGAAATGATAGAGAGAGTCACTGTACAGGGTTCAGGGATTAACAAGAAGCTTTAAAAAGATAGGTCTTCAGGGCAGATTTAAAGTGTTCTAATGAATTAATGGACCTAAAGCCCCAGTCCCATATAGGCCCCGGATAACCCCGGATTAGTCCGTAGCGATCCGGGGTCCGATCCGTTACTTGGCCGGAATGGTCCGGAATGGTCCTTGTATGTCCGGGATGATCCTTGGGCATCCGCCAACGTCCTGGGGGTAGTCCCGGAAGTTTCTGACTGTCAAAAACTTCCGGGATGATCCGTGACGAGCGTTCATCCGTAGTCATCCTGGACAAAACCGGGACACATCCTGGAATCCGCGGGTAGGTCCGTATCGGTCCTGGAAGGTCCGTGAAGCCGCCTGCATGGTCCTGGACGATCCTAGACAGTCCGGGAAGGAAAAATACATGCCGGATCATCCCGTTTGACATACGGACTGTTACGGAATGTTCAGGACCATGCCGGCGGCTTCACTTCAGAACACATTGACATATCAATAAAATATTCAACAGTAACAACAGTTACAGTTCAGATCATTCAGTTCATCCGGGACTATCCGTAACTCTGCCTGGATGGTCCTGGACTCTGCCGGGATGAACCGGGATGATCCGGGCCTGTCCGGGACGGTCCGGGGTCACATCCGGGGTGGTCCTGGACTCTGCGGGATGATCCTGGACTCTGCCTGGAAGGTCCGTTACTCTACCGGGACTATCCGGGCCGGTATGCAACTGAGAGGAAATCTTGCATTTTTTCGTGGTCCGGGATGAAAATCATCCCGGATTAGGTCCCGGCAGTCCGTGATAGATCCGGTGCTTCAGATCCGGGGTGTCCCCATATGGGACTGTAGCTTAAGGGAAGCTGGAAGAGCATTCCATAGAAATGGGGCAGCATAGGCAAAACTACGCTCACCGTAAGTTTTTGTTTGGGCTGTTGGCACAACAAAAAAGTGTTGCTTACTAGAACGTAAATTTCTTTCAGGTATGTATAAGTTAAGTAATTCAGGCAGATATGATGGGGCTACATGTAGGTTATGAAAGCATTGATAAGCAAGTAACAATATCTTGAATGTTATACGGTATGGACTGGCAGCCAGTGTAAATTCTGTCGTATAGAAGATATTGATTGGTGTTTTTTGGAGCAGGACACTAACCGAGCAGCCGAGTTTTGGATAATTTGTAATCTTTGTATTTGCCGAAATGGTAACCCTTGCAGTAAACTATTGCAATAATCTATATGACACATTACAAAAGCATGAACTAAACGTTCTGTGTTTTTGTCTATGAAAGAGCGGATTCTTCCAATTCTATGAAGAGCAAATGATGCAGATCGGCATTTCTTTCTAACAAAATTGTCTAGTTTAAACTTATTATAAAAAATTACACCTAAATTTCTACAAGTTTCAGTTGCTTGAACGATTGTGCCATCCAGGTCTATTGAAGATATGGGAATCGTAGATCTATAACGAGAAGTAATGTGAAGAAATTCCGTCTTGCTACTATTTAGTTTAAGACCATTTTCCCATGACCACTCTTTGATAGTTTTCATGCACTCTGATATTTTCAAAAATACAGTCAAACCTGCTTTAGCGACCACCTGTATAGAAAGACCACAATTTTTGTTTCCCTTGAACAGTGTTTCTCATTGAAATGTGTATTAAAGGAACCTGTCCATAAAGACCACCTGCTCATAAAGACTGCTTTTCTTGTCTCCCTTGAGTGGTCTTTATAGACAGGTTTCACTGTACATCATCTATATCAGATTGTTTAAATGATATATATAACTGAGTATCATCGGCATAAAACATCTTGTGTACACCGTGTCTCTCAATAAGGGATTCTAATGGAGACGTGTACATAGTAAACAAAAGGGGTCCCATTACAGATCCTTGCGGAACTCCTTGGGATAGTTGATGTGGTGTGGATGTATCTTTACCAATAGCTACAGTATGAGTTCGCCCTGTTAAGTACGATTTAATCCAGTCATGTGCTTTACCACATATACCAAATCTTCGTGACGCCCGTTTTAACATGGTATCATGGCTGATAGTATCAAATGCAGATGAAAAATCTAAGAGGACTATAACAACTTCTTCGCCTTTGTCTAGAGAAGTTAAAATATCATTAGTTACACGTAATAAAGCAGTTTCAACACTATGAAATGACCTATATCCTGACTGTGATCGGGCATGAAGATTGGAAGTACTTAGATATTTCTGTAATTGCAATGCCGCCAACTTCTCTAAAATTTTAGCAAAAAACTTCAGGTTAGCAATAGGCCGATAGTTCTTTAAGTCTTCAGGATCACTCTTTATACCTTTGAGTTTGGGGAAAATACTAGCATGCTTAAACTCGTCAGGAAAACACCCACTCTTAAAAGACTCGTTAACAATTAATGTAATAATAGGAACTAATTCATTACGAAACATCTTTACAAATCGAGTGGGAATAGGGTCCAAATTACATGTTGCAGAGGAAGACTCATAACTTTTAACAC